>BPLS01030691.1:0-16115 GCA_019656275.1 Rhododendron kiyosumense | reverse complement strand
TTCGAAGGAAGGCTTGGAGAGGATGTTGGTAAAAGTAGGATGAAGTCTAGAACAGACAAGGAAAAGATGTATCCAGAAGAAATACCACAATCTTGGTATGAACCTGTGAAACCTACAAAACCTGTTTTGGAAATTCCAAGGCGATTCATGGTATTACTATTGGGGTTCAACGAAACACTAGGGAAAGGCAGAGTATGAATCCTCTCTTCGAACCCACATTTGGGAAATGGGAGGATGACACAGAGCCAGAATTGGTCTATAAGCCCGAGAGAAGAGGTGAAAACTCATAACGCCCTAGGCAAAATGCCCCAACCAACAAAAATCCCCTCACAACAGCTTATGGAAGTCATAAGTCTGTTCAAACCAATGATGCATTTGACAAAATGCAACAACCACTGTATGGGAGGTTTCCTAGAGAGAAACAAGGGGATTTAAATACGACAAGGGGAATTTATGAGGATGGTATCATAGGGCCAGAACTTCCCATGGAAAACCAAGAGCAAAACTTCCTCATAGGCAACCCAATACTAAGAGACCAAGTCATGGGTCTCATACAAGAGGTTTGTGGACCTCGAACTCGGGGGGTACAACCTCAAATTTATAGAAAACCATATCCAGAATGGGTAGACACAACGTTCCAAATCCCTAGAGAGTTTAAAATTCTAGATTTTACTTTGTTCTATGGGGATGAGAAACAGTCTTCTATAGAGCATATAGCTAGGTTTTCTGCCCAATGTAAGAATTTGGCTCAAAGTGGCTTCATGAAGTTGAAGCTATTCCTAAATTCTTTGTCTGGTCCAGCTTTTGCATGGTACACTAACTTACCACCATAGTCAATAGCTGATTGGTTTCAAATGGAAGAAGCATTCCATGCATAGTTCTTTAACGCTGAGCCTGAAGTCTCTATGGCAGACCTAGCTAGGCTGAAACAGAAACCAGATGAGAAAGTAGCAGATTTCATATCTAGGTTCAAAAGAGCAAAAACCAAGTGCAAACTTCATCTGCCAGAGGCAGAATTCGTGAGATTAGCACAGGATGGTTTAGAAAGAGAGCTTCGAAAGAGGTTTGATTCAATAGAGTTTAGAGACTTTGCAGATCTAACCTATAAAGTTGCTAGATATGAATCACTGCTAGAGGAGGATATGGACAGACATAATTCTTCCTACCCTACATACTATAGGGACCCCAATTACGAGATAGATGCTACAGAAATTATAGAGCATGATCCTTGTGTTTGCGAGCCCTTAATCCAAAAGAATGTGTCTCTAGGGCAGAAGTTCAAATAAAAGGAGATTACTAAAGTATACTCTTTTGATATATCAAAAGCTGATGAGATTTTTGATTTTCTGTTAAGAAAGAAAATCATTAAGCTGCCTTCGAATGTGAAACTGCCCACAGCAGAGGAAAAGAATGGGAAGACCTATTGTAAATGGCATGACTCTTGGTCTCATTCAACTAAGTCTTGTAATGTTTTTCGTGACAGGATTCAAGAACAAATCAAGAAAGGAAGAATCAAGTTTCCTGAAAAGGCTATGGGAATTGATACAGTGCCTTTTCCAAAGGTAGAATAAGTCAACACCACTGTGCCCTCCTCACTGGCTCGAACTGTCAAGAAGTATTGGCAGGATAAGGAGGCGCCAGTGAACATGAATACTGTTCAATATGGAAGGGGCAAGCCATACGCTGGCCACCCTCGAGGCATGGGAATGAGGCCAAGTCCCTATAGGCGAGCCAATGATGGTTTTTTTACACAGAAGTTCCCAGGTAATAATCATCTGCTCATGTTAGAAGCCTCATTTTTGGAGTGCCTGTGTGTAGGATGCAAGGCCAACTATCTGGTTTTTAAGGACTTAGACAGAAAGGGCGTGAGTTTTTTCCCTAAGGAGATGGAAATGAAGAGAATGGCCCCAGTGCAAGCAAAGCCAAGTGACAGCAAGCCCTGGTTGGCATCAAAGAGAGATGTGCCTACTAGCCCTATCCCAGCTATCCACAGAAAGGAGCTGCCGCCTTCGAAGAAAGCCAATATTGGCCAGACATCAGAGGCACAAGGAGAAGCCAAACAAGAGGAATTCACTTTGGTCAAAGGAGTTCCTGATTGGTTTCTGAAGCAAGTCAAGCCTGATTTGTTCCAAGGATACAAAGGCTCAAACAGGAATGAGAACAGAACTTTCAAGCCACCAAATTCGAACTCTGGAAATTGGGTATTAATTAGGGATCCCAAGTCCCAAATACCACAGATGGTTCCATTGCTCTCAAGAACTCAGAAGAGAAAGATCCAGAGAAAATATACTCTTTTCCAATCAGGAGAATCCTCAACGGGGGAAGAATCAGGCAGGGGAGCAAGGCCTAATCCACGGTTTGACAGGGTTAAAAGGGACCCAGAAGAGTTTCGAGCCCAGTATCATAAGAGGGAGACTTTGAAGGAAGTAGCCTCTGCCATGCTCGAAGAAGATCTTGATCCACCTTCTCCCAATTCATTGGCCAGTTATCAGTCAGGTTTACTCGAAGCCATGTTAGTAGAGCAAGAAGGGATCGAAGGAAGCTCTTCATCCATGGAACTATCAGCACAAGAGGTTGAAAGTAAGGAAGTTAAGGAAACTAAAACACTTAAACCAGCCAAAGAAATGGCAACAATCCAATTTAGGGGTCAACCAAAATTGCAAGTTAATATGGTGTACCCATACTCTATGGATTTCTTCAAGAATGGCCAGATATCCAAAGGCCAAGGTGATACTTGGTCAAACTTGGGCAAGCCAGATAATTCTGAAGAAACATTGAGTGATGAGGAATTGAACATCATATGCAACAACTGTGACCTGGAAGAAGTGGCTCAGATTGAGATGGACGAGAACCTGGTATGTGAAATTGAGCAGAATCAAGAGAGTTTGGAGGTAAGCTCAAAAGAAAGTGCTTGTTTTGTGCCAGATTCCATGTCCGACGTCGAATACCCCTTGGTAATAGATTTAAATTATGTGGAAATTTCATATCCATTTAAACTACCTATTAATGCAATGAGACAACATTTGCGTCCATTATATATTACTGCATATTTCGATGGAGTCCCACTTAACAGAATCCTGGTGGATAATGGAGCTGCAGTGAATATTTTGTCTTTCCAAACCTTGAAAAAGCTAGGAAAAGGAAAAGCAAAATTGATTCCAACCAGCACATCCATTTTAGGATTTACTGGGGGAAGTCAACATGCCAGGGGAATCATCTCCATTAGATTGGCAGTAGGAGGAATAGAAACTGATACTGCTTTCTTTGTAGTTGACACGTATGCTAAATATAATGCTTTATTGGAAAGAGATTGAATTCATGTTAATAGATGTATCCCTTCCTCTATGCATCAGGAATTAATGATTGTTAAGTATGACAAAGGCAAAGAAGTGGGTGTTGAAAAAGTCAAAGCTGATCCATATCCATTTAGTACCACAGCAAATTTTGCTGAAGCAGAAATGTACAAATCAGATGTAGTTCCTTTGAGTGAATTACTATAAGCAGCCACTTACCCAACCAACGAGATGGAATTAGGAGAATTGGCAGAGCTGAAATCGAAGCTAAAACAAATTGTTGATTATGAATCAGACACCCCAAAAGATGACGCTGCTTGGATGTAAGTCCAAGGAAGAAGCAGAAGAAGAGGCCAACTCATTGGCTTTAGTGAGGTATGTTGCTTTGGGGATCGAGCAGAAGATTCAAGAAGACAACATATGGGAAGATGTTATGCAGGATAATAAGCCTCATGTGGAGGAAATCCAACTGACTTCTTAGGAACAGGTTGAATCACAAGACCTGTTGGAGGAAGTAAGGTTGGGGGATGAACAAAACCTCAATACAGTGTTCGTTAATAAACAGCTTGAACCAAGGGTGAAAGCTGGATTAATAGCACTATTGAAAGCAAATACGGATTACTTTGCGTGGAGTTACAAGGAACTACCTGGATTGGACAGGGAATTGGTGGAGCATAGGTTACCTATCAAGCCACAATTCAAACCTGTAAAACAACCAACCAGGAAGATGAGTCCAGAAACTATTGCAGGTGTCAAAAAGGAGATGCAGAGGCTCCTAGACGCAGGTTTCATTAGAACAACCAGGTATGTCGAATGGCTATCTAATGTGGTTCCAGTCCCTAAAAAGAATGGAAGTATCAGAATCTGTGTTGACTTTCGAAATCTAAATACTGCAACCCCTAAAGATGAATACCCAATGCCTAACGTGTATACACTTGTGGACAGTTCAGCTGGGCACAAGGTATTGTCCATTTTGGATGGGCATTCAGGGTATAATCAAATTTGCATAGCAAGGGAAGATGTGCATAAAACAGCATTTGTTTGCCCTGATAATATTGGTATTTTTGAATGGGCCAAAATGCCATTTGGATTAAAAAATGCTGGAGCCACTTACCAGAGGGCTATGAATGCCATTTTTCATAATTTGGTTGGAAGTTTTCTTGAGTGCTACATAGATGATATCATTGTGAAGTCAAATTCTGATGAGGATCATTTGCAACACTTAGAGAAGGCATTTCAACAAATGAAACATTATCAGTTGAAATTGAATCCAGAAAAATGTGCTTTTGGAGTGTCAGCTGGGAAATTTCTAGGGTATCTAGTCCACAACAAAGGAATACAAGTTGACAAGAAAAAAGTAAAGGCTATTATTGAAGTCAAGCCAGCTTCTACAAAGAAGGAGTTGCAAAGGTTTCTTGGTCAATTAAATTTCCTTCGAAGGTTTATATCTAATACTGCAGGGAAAACTAAAATCTTCTCTTCTTTGTTAAAACTGAAGGAATGGGAAGAATTCAAGTGGTACAGAGAGCATGATGAGGCCTTCAAAGCCATCAAGAGGTATCTAGCCAACCCTCCTGTTTTGGCACCTCCCATCAAAGGAAAGCCAGTAAAGTTGTACCTAGCTGCAACACATGACTTAATAGGAGTACTGTTGGCTCAAGACAATGAAGATGGCAAGGAAAGAGCAGTTTATTATCTTAGTAGGTTTTTAAACTCCTGTGAATGCAAATATGCTGCAGTAGAGAAATTGTGTTTAACTTTATTTTATGCTTCCAAGAAACTCAGGCATTATATGTTGCCTAGAGTAACTTATGTTATTTCTCAAACTGATGTAATTAAGTACATGCTTTCGAAGCTAGTGCTTAGTGGGAAGATTGGGAAATGGATAGTATCTTTAATTGAGTTTTGTCTTGAATATATACCTCAAAAATCAGTAAAAGGCCAGGCATTGGCCAACTTTCTGGCTGATCATCCAAATGAGCTTGAGACGTCAAGAGTATTGGAAGCCACTGTGGTTGAAGTTAAACCATGGAAATTGTGGTTCGATGGGTCAAGAACTGCTCAAATGGCTGAAGTAGGCATAGTTATGGAATCTCCCCAAGGGTTGAAAACCAAATATGATTTTCGACTGAATGAGGGATAATATTCCAATAATCAGGCAGAATATGAAGCATTGATCATAGGATTAGAAATTTTACTTAACTTAAGAGTTAGTGTTTCTGAAGTCTTTGGAGATTCTCAGTTGGTGATAAATCAGCTGAATGGACAGTTTAAATGCACTAGTCCAGCATTGATAATTTATTATCAACATGCTAAGAAGCTGATGGATCAATTCTTTATGCTTACTTTGACTTATATACCTAGATTCTTCAATGAAGAAACTGATGAAATAGCTCAAAGGGTATCTGGTTTCAGAGTTTTGTCAGAATGAAAAGGAGTTTTGTCAATTAACTTTGAGAAAATCCCTGCCCATGTTGCAGAACAGAATAACTGGTTTCGAAGTATTAAAAATTAATGTTCCTACTAGTCAAAATGTTGATTGGAGGCAAGCATTGATTGAATATTTAACCAAGCCAGACAGTGTTGCAGACAAGACAACCAGATTGAAAGCAATAAACTATATAATGTACAACAATGAGCTATTTAAGAGAGGAATGGATGGCCTTCTTTTGAAATGCTTAAGCAAGGTGAGTGCTTTTAAAGTAATGGCCGAGGTGCATAAAGGAATTTGTGGAGCACATCAAGCTAGCATAAAAATGAGATGGTTAATAAGGAGATATGGGTATTATTGGCCTACCATCCTCAAAAATTGTATAGATTATGCAAAGAGGTGTCAAGCTTGTCAAAAAACAGGTCCACTCAAGTATTTGCCAGTCACAGATTTGCAATATGTAATAAAACCATGGCCTTTTAGGGGATGGGCTATGGATATGATTCGGATGATTTATCCTCCTTCATTAGAGAAGCATAAATTTATCCTAGTAGCTACTGATTATTTCACGAAATGGGTGGAAGCCCAAGTTTATCAGGAGGTCAAACAAACCCATGTCATTGATTTCATAAAAGGGATCATATACAGGTTTGGAAGCCCTCAAACGATAACAGTGGATAATGGTTCCATATTTGAGGGCAAATTGGTAAAGAATTTTGCTAATAACCATGGAATTTCATTAATATATACCAGTACTTATTATGCTCAGTCAAATGGTCAAGCAGAATCAACCAACAAGATCATCAAGAAAGGGATCCAAAGAAAAGTGGATCAAAACCCAGAGGTTTAACATGAGCTGTTACTTGACACATTATGGGCATATAGAAATACAAAAAGGACTAGCACAGGCACTACTCCATTTGCATTAACTTATGGACATGATGCTGTGTTGCCTATAGAGATTACTGTGAGATCTCAAATGGTAGCATGTCAAAATAATTTAGATACAGGATTTTATCATCAAGCCATGCACATGGAATTAGAAGATATTGATGAAACTAGAATAAAAACTTTAAATCAAATCATGTTGCAAAAGGTAAGGGTTGCAAGGAGTTATAATAAGAGAGTTGTCCTTCGAAGCTTTGATGAAAGAGATCTTGTGTGGAAGGTTATCCTTCCTATCAGAGATAGGAGAGTTAGAACAGATAGATTAGGGAAATGGGCACCAACATGGCATGGGCCTTTTCAAATCCATAGAGTGTTAAAAGAAGGAGCGTATCATTTGAGAAATTTGAATGGTTACGTTCATCGAAGGAAAATAAATGGAAGACATCTCAAAGCTTATATTCCTTCTATATGGGAATCCTTTCATAAAAGGTAGCTTACGAAGGATGAGTTTTTCATTCATTTGAATGTATTGATGATTTTGATGGGAAGTTGGTTATTTTAGACTAAAACTAAAACAAATCCTAAATTTGAGTTATTGGTTGCATAATGGCAGGATTTTGATTGGTTTGACGTTCAGGGGTTTTTTCTTTGGAGTTCTTTATATGATCATGCTCAATTAAGTTACCATGTTAGCGTTCGAAACCATAAAAGAGTCAAGAATTGCCAACCAAAGTTTCCATTATATTTATAAAAAAAGAGAAAACATAAGAAAACCCAAATGGGTTTGAAACAGATCCAAGTGGATCTGAACAAAAGAGAGAGCTTGCTAAGACCATAAAATAAACACTCTGGCTCAAAAAACAAAAGTGAAGATCATTGCTGATCCTCACAGTCCCAAAGGAGAATCTTTAAGAAGATTCTCCCTCCGGGGGACTTTTTGCTTCGTGAGCCGAGAGGACGGTTGAAAGATCATCCCAGGTCCTAGCCAAGCAGAGACGTGAAGCTGTCTCTACGCACACCAACTGGCTTCGAAGCTGGTCGACCTCGCTTCGAAGGGCTTGGAACTCCTTCTGAATCTCCGTTTTGAGCTCTGCGATCATATTGGCTAGGTTAGCCAACTCGCTTGCAAGGTTGACAGAAGGAATGGGTTGATCAATATCCATGGCTGGTTATTGGGCGTGAGGGAGAGTGAGAGAGAGGATACAACGTCCTATTAACATATGGGTTTATTTATACTCAAACGCGTGCAAAGAATTCACTTCAGTGATTACAAGCATTGATGAGTGGAAATACGTAAGGCTCAGAAGACGAAGGGTGTAAGAGCGTTAGACGCCATGCGTTCTGTTAATTAATGATTGGCAACTCACGAGGAGACGGCTGAGAAGCCACTGGAAATAAATGAGTTGGGTGAATTAATTTAGACCACATTTGGTTGGTCTTCGAAATGTCAGCGTGCTTCAGAAGTTGTCAACGTTGTCTGTTATTTATTCGAGGATTTCAAAGGAGAAGCCCAATGAGAATAAAATAATGAAAAGAATACTTGTATAGGAAAATTGTCATTTTCTATATTCTTTGGTTTTCTTTATACTCATTACATCCACGTTGATATTTAGCGTCAAAAGAACAAAGTTAGAACAATAAGGAAGTGTTAAATCACTAGTTCATTGGTCAAAGCCACTACAAAATGCCAGAAATACGAATAAAAATTTTTATTCATCACATCTACACTGAAGGTTACAGAAGATTACATTGAGAAACCTATCTAAGGATTCATCACATTCGCATAAAAGGTTACATTGGGAAACCTATCTAAGGCCTAATAGTATCACAAGGGAGGGTTTCTAGGGATCAACCAACTGAGATACAAAGACTTGAACCAAGCTTCATTGGGACTTGGTTCAAGCTCCCTACAAGCTTTATTGGTAGGGAGATAGAGCTCGAAAGATCCATTGGTAGGTAGATAGGCTTCGAAGACCACTCTTGTGTGATTCTTTGGTCTTCGAAGTAACAGCCCGATACAAACACATCATGAGCACTGATGTGTCTATACCTAGGGGCTTTAGAGTTTAAGGGAAATATCATGAGGGCTGATGTGGTTATGTTTTGAAGTTTTTCTTCAAAAACGTTGGAGGAGGCTTCATAGTGGATTTCTTGAAGCCCTAACTGGAGAATGTGGTTTGGATGTTACTAAAGGAAAGGAAAGCTGAGGAAGAAGATGTTTGTAAGTTTTCTTTTCCCAGTAAAACCTCTATTTATATTAGTAAGCTTAGGAGTAGTCATTTATGGCTCTTTAAGATATGGTAGGTGAGGAGTTGGCACAGTAAGTTTTTTAAGCAAAGGAAAGTAGAAAACAGTGTTTGATTTAATTACGGGTGTACTTACCCATGAGAATTGAATCATTAATGAAAGAATAAAGTACAAGTTGTGTAAAGTTACAAAAAAGGACTTATTACATCACAAATGTTGGTTAGTAGTCCTCGAAGAGAACTAGAGTTAGCGTCCAAAAGCGAAGTATGAGCTGCTCTTCTCCTCTGTTCCTCTCGAAGGGAAGGGATAAGGTGTGGGAGCATTGACTCATCCCTTAATGCCTCGCCTTCAAGCTCTGAAAAGCCAGTAGAAACTTCAGCTATCTCCTCCTTGACCTTCTTCATTTCTTCTTGCAACCACTGCATCTTCTGGTCAATCTCTGAAAGTTTATCTCTTCAAGCTTGATAAAGGGAAAGACGAGAGGCGGTCTCGAGTGCTTTGGCCTCCAATTTTTTGGCCTTCTCAATGGTTGTGCCAATGCTCTCGGACAAGAAGTGGTTATGAGCAATCAATTTATTGAATTGCTTGAGGTGCTCTTGAAGAATTGAATTGATTGAGGAAGGAAGTCCTTGGGAGAGAGACAGGGCCTGATAGCATACCTCGAAGTGATAGGTTAAACTATGTTCAATCAAAGTAGGAAGTCCTAAATGATTTAAAGTCCTTAGAAGGCTTTTTAATATCAGAACTTCTTCCTTTGAAAGAACATGTTTAATTCTAAAGGAAGGCAAGTCAGAAGGTATGGAAGGGCTCAGAAGTTGCTAAAGGCTTTCTAGGGGGTTCAAAGAAATAAGAGGAGTGGGATCAGCAATTTGGTTACAAAATTTCTCCAATTGACTTTTGAAAAAAGATATGTCAAAAGCCACTAGGGGCAAGTCAATTGGAGAAGAGGAGGATGAAAGCTCGTTTTCAGAAATAGGGACCATTCCTGTCACCTGTATAGAGATCATAGTTTGAGATTTAGTGGAATAAAAACAGGAAAGGAAAAGTATGTTTGGGTGGCATGAATACCTAATCTGAAGAAGAGGAAGTCAAGTTTGGGTCTTGGTCCCCAACACTTCTGAGGAAATGGCTCTTCGAAGCCGAAGTGGAGTCTATCAGACGAGGCCCCTCCCCTAAAACTGATAAGGGAATGGAGGGGAGGTCTTTCTTGAAAATTGGAAGTGGCCCCTCAGTCTTCGAAGGAGCCAAATTGGCCATGACCTGTGCAAAGGTCGATTAGTAAGGAATAACAGCAAAGTTTGCATGTCAACATCCTTTCCAACAATGTCTTTCTTTACAGAAAGAGATTGAATAGGAGATGCCTGTAAGAATAAAAGGCAGGTTAGAGTGAACTCTTTCACAATTCGAGGAGATGAGTATTCAGAGGGTACCTTGTAGGGGTCATCTTCTGACATTTGTTGAGGAGGCTCTGTCACTTCTGGTTGAAGGCAAGGAGTAAGAATTAGGTCCAATGTCTCAACAGGGGATGCCATCTGAGCCTACAAAGAGATCAATAATGAGTCGCAAGCATAAGAGACACGTGAATATGTATGCATAATCAGAGTATACATTGGCATACCTCTTTTGGGAAAGAAGTTTCCTTTGGGGTTTGAGACCTTTTAGAGTGGTTTCCTTTTCTTTCATAGGAAAGGGTCTCCTTTGCTGTTCTTATTGCACCTGGTTCGAACTCATGAATCAGAATTGTAACTAAATTCTTTAAAGGTATTTATCATGAATGAAGAAGGAATTTACCCCTAGAGATCAGGATCTCTGTGTCAGTCTCTGTTTCTTCATCACTAGAAGAAACTTGAGGACCACGCTTTCTGGTGGTTCTGGTTTTCTTCAAAGCTGAAAGGAAGGGGATGAGGAGATGACTCAAATAAATAATGTTAGAGATAAAGGATAATTAGAAGGAAAGAGACCAACCTAGAGGTTCAGCTGAGGGCTTGAGATAGTGCTTGGCTGGAATCACTTTTTTGGGCTGAGAAGCAATTTTTCTCTTCTTCGAAGCACCTTCTCAGGAAGAGGTAGCACCTGCAGTGTTAGATGTAATTAGATTTGTTTTCAAAAAAGGGAAGTTACGTTTAGAGACAAGTACCTCTTTTTTGTGTAACCCTCAGGGATTGTCTTCTTGGTGGAGAAGGATGGATGATCATTGCAATGTGAGAGGCTTCGACTGGGGTCAATTCTTGTTCAACTTCACCTCCAGCAATGTCTTCGATCCCTCCAGCTAGTCCAAACTCGTTGTCTGAGGAAAAGAAGGACGAGTCGTTCTGTCTCCTATGTCCAAACTCAGATTCGTCAAACCCAATGTGGTCCAGAAACCTTTTATAGGGGTTACACCCTAGGAGGAAGGAGCAATTGGAATGCCACCACTTGTTAAGTGCAGGGGTTGTGCGCACTTCAGGTTCCCTAAACTCCTGGATAACTGTCCTCCTTAATGCATGTATGGCTTGGGCAAACCCCATCTGGAAATGCTCGGTCGAAATGAATGATCGTTCAGACATACAAACATTGGCAGAGCCACAAACAGGGATGGGTATGCCTTGAACAAAATCGAGCTGCCTAGCAAATTGTGCGGGGCAGTATACCTCTGCATGTGCCAGGGATTTGGAGAGGTTCGACGAGGATATGAAGATCTCTCTGCCCGTGAGAATGTTGCCCCATGCTTGGAGGGCTCGAGAGGATTTTCCTTGCCTATCCGCCAGAATTTCAAAAAGCCATACCGGCCCAACGAGAGTTGGGAATGGATTAGGCCATTCCCTATCTGAGGCAAATCCAGCAAAGAAGCACAGGTAGTATACCAAGGTTTGAGCTGCACCATCCACTGGGTGAATATAATTGTCCCCATGGACATTAGGCGTCTCGGTGGTGCCAACAGGTGACGTGGGTGCCTTGAAGGGACCCAGCTCAGGGAAGTATGCATGGAGCCACAATTGAATAAACCATTGGGGCCCTCCCTGAGAGTGGTTCAAACCCTTCTGGTAGAAGTCTGACCCAACCTTGTATACGTGGCCGAGGAAGTAGGAGGCGAAGTCAAACTCTTCACCTCTAGAAAGTGCCAGTGCCAACGGTATGAATTCACTCATCACCCTTTTTCCAGAATGACAGAGGATATGCTTGCAAAGGGTGTAGAGGATGTATGCAAAGAATTCAGTTTCAGACACCTCCCCTGTTAGTTTTCTTTCCCTGTTGTAAAAGTGGGAAAAAGCTCCGTTTGTGGCAGTCAAACGAGCGAAGCCATCGGGAGGAGTGTATTCTTTGGTAGGGTTGAATTGAGGGCCATATGGAATAAGCCCAGTATCTGAGTGACGTCTAGGACTGTGGGTGCCATCATGCCACAGTTAAACCTGAAGAAATTGAAGGATGGGTCCCAAAAGGCCAAGGCAGCCTGAATCAAAGAAGGATTTTGTGGGACCCCCCCTTCGAAGGAGAGTAATAATATTTTTCAAACCTACCTTCTCTTAATCACTCGATTTCGCAACCAACATGCGAGTGGTCCATATTTTCCAATCCTTATCCAACGTGGGCCAACAGGGAAAGGATTTCCTCGTAAAATTTTGCCAGTCGAGGCTTGAACAGGCTCGAATATCGGCATCTCCCAATCGAGGGTAATAAAGGGAGAGGGAGACAGAAATTTCCCCAATGAGTTGAGGACCCAAAATGAAAGTACCTTCTTCGTTAGGGTTTGGAATAAAGACTCTGGTGTCAAGGTAGGACTCTTCAGTCGATCCCTGGGCTTTTTTTGACACGAACCGCCTCAATGCCAGAGAAGGAGTAGGGTGTTCTGTGGCTGGGACGCTAGAAGAAGCCATTGATTCAAGTTGGAGTAAAACTTTTCGGAAGAAGAGAAGAAAGGGTTCGGTTCTTGAGAGGTGTTGAGAAGGCTTGGATTTCTGAGAGGACTTGAATGCGTAGAGCGTAAGGGGTGATTTTGAATCATTTCCGCTTTTATACTTCTGCAGGTGAGCCAGGCCTGTAGTGGGTCCACATCTTGGGGTCCGCTGGAGTTTCTTCATTAACTTTAGAGGAAATTGGGGTTGTTGGAATTGTTATTATTTTAACAATAATCCCAAGTCTAGTTAATTGTTAAAGGAGGAAATTACATTAAAACAAAACTATTGGATAACAGAAATGAAATTTGTGTATTTACAAAAAAGAAAAAACAACAAAACAAGGGAAATGCTAGTTCCTAAAAAAAAAAGAGTACAAATTAGGCCTTCGAAGGGCCTGAGTGCTGAGGAGTTGCTTTCTTGTTCTCAAAGTAATGAGGGAAAGACCAGGTAACAAGGCTGTGAAACTTGTTCCAAGCAAATTGGAGGAATTTCAACTCCATTTTCCTCATATCTTCTTTGGTATCTGATTCCAATTTTTTCTCCAACAGAGGCCTAAAGCGAAACACCAAAGCTTTGGCCTTCCTTCGAAGTTGAGCCTCCTTTATTGGACGCTTCACTTGTTGCCTTTTGAAGCGCCTTCGAAGCTTCTTATCAGCATGGCCAGGTACCACTTCGAAGGACTCAGTGGTGAAGCTTTGGATTTGATCATTCAGCTTCTCAATCCTTTCTTTGACAATAGTATAGTCTTGAAGGATTTGATCGAAGCAATACGCAGCAGTATTGGCTTCGAGCCATAATTTGATCACTGGTAGGAAGTCCAAGAAGCAGTGAATTTGATAGGAAACTGCGGAAGGAATGGAACATAGCACCAGTGTTTCACAAGCCCATTTAAAATTGGTTAGTGGGACTTGTTCTTCCAGGATGTGAATATCCAGGAAGGAGAAAGCTGCAAGAAGCTGCAGAGCTTTGCTCTTGTCAGCAGGCTAGATGGAATAACCGTATTGCCATTGGAAGTGAGGGGTGTTGATGGCAAGGTTATTCACCTCATTAAACCAGTCAGGCTCTTCAGGAAGGGGAACCAGCTTATTGGTCTCTTCGAAGTCCGCTGGGAAATGTGGGGTTTGCACCTCTGTGAGCCAAAGGGATTTTTGGGCTTGGGCCATGCGTTTAAAGTCGCAGTAAGGGGCAGGCCCAAGGTAATTTTCCTCCTGTTTTAGGAAAGGAGAAAATTTGAGAGAGGAGTAGATGGATTCAAGCATGCCCATGTGAACGGTGTCGTTACCACTTAGGGGTAAGAATTGACTCGCGAACAGAGTTCGGAAGTGGTGGAATTTATTGGGTGTAGGGTCAGGTTGGTCGAACTTGACCAGGATAGTACCAGTGTTGGTATTGGCAGGGTTTTCCTCCCATGAGCCCCAGTTGGGCCCATCAAATGAATTCGAACGGGTCAAAAAGGAATCCCAACTCGTGGGAGATGGGTTAGGGGTATAGAATGTTCGATCAGAAAGAATTTTGTCTGCCAACATTCGAGGAGAATTTGGAGGAGACGTTTGAGGAGAGTGGGATTGATGATCGAGGTTGTTTAGGATAAGATTGATTTCCGGAAGAGAGTCCATAAACATGAGACTTCTTAGCAGAGAAAACTCGAATTCGAAGGGGTTTATGAGGGGTAGTGTGATTCGTTAAACCCTATCATTAACTGTCATTTATAGGAAAATAATTGTAGCTATCTTTGGGAAGCTCAATAGACGTGCATGGGAATGAAATCCTATCATGCTTCGTGCGTCCGAATTTGAAGGGACATGGGCAGAGAACGTGTGCCATTAACATTTATTTAGCATAAATAAAATGTTAATGCAGGGGGTGTGTTTACATCCTAAAAAGTGCCACCCAATGAGAAAATTGCACGTGGCACCGAATGATGCGGTGGCCATACGAAACATGTCCCAATTGAGTACCAATTACAGAGGATTACGGGAATTAAGGAGGACGCTGTTTTAATGGTAAACGGTGTCGTTTTGGTTTGAACCGATGTCATTTGGGTGACAATTAAGTGATGGTTTGGAAAGTGATTGGATTTGACCGTTGATTGAAGCTTTAGGATCATCAAACGGTACCATCACTGCCTTGGTTTATAACTGAAATTGGCTGTAATTGCAGGGAATCATTTGAGAAGCTAGACGTGTTACATTAATTCACGTTACTTGAAAATAAGGAGACCACGATCCAGGAAGTGGCCACGAACACCATTATCGAAGCATGCAGGGGAAGAAAGAATTCTGGAAATATCAATGTAACCATTCGAAGACCCCTCTCAACCGTATTATGTGGCCAACGTGGGCATCAATCGAAGACGTGGAGATCGAAGGCAGGCTCAGCGTCTATAAATAGAAGAATAAAGCAAAGAGAGAAGCCCCCACAAAAATTCATATCATCTGACAATTCATACAAAATGATTGCTCAGAGATTTATCTTAGATTAGTTTTTTAGTTTAGAATAGGATTTTTTTGTAAGTTGAAGGCTTATTTGCATGTAAGACTACTTTTGATTAAATTCAAGTTTTCTTATTTTCTTGTAAGTTTTTTCTTACCAAAGAATAGTCGTTTGTAAGTCCACTTTTGATTAAATTCAGTGTGCTTATATTTCTGCATTATTCTTGAAAGAGTCTTAAGAGTGTTTGTATACAAATTTACCTTTGATTAAATTCAGGTTTGTTTATGTTCAATCATCTTTTCTGATTCGAAGCGCGTCAATCTTTTATTTGGTTGATACCTTAAGGGAAAATCCTCTTAGTTGAGGTAATCGAACGGATAACACAATTGCCTGATTTAAATTAGTTGTTTCAAATCAATTTGAAAAGAATAATTTCTTCCTTGAAGTTATTTTTTTTCTGGCACGCCCGCACACAATCATTTGCCATTTGATTGAGCTAATTCAGCCCAAACAATTTTTGGCACGCCCGGTGGGACTCGAAGGTGTCAAAATGCCAAGGCTTTGAAAGCAAATAGGAACACCCATTGGTGATCTAGCGCCAGAAGAACAGGCTGCGCCAGAACAGGCAGCAAAGCTAGGAACGCCTATAAATCCTGTTTTTCCTCAATTGGCTTTAGAACTCGAAGAGCCTCTTTATGAAAAGCCTTCTTACGAAGTACCTCCTGAGGAAGTGCCTCCAAACTTTCAAAGAGGACAAGCCAGTGGCAAAGACCACGATAGACAGGAAATGTTTAGAGAAATGATGATAGCTTTTCGAGAGATGGCTCAAACCTAAAGAGCCATGATCAAAAGTATAAGAAATAGGTTGCCCAACTTAGAGGCAGCAAGAAATAGTCCAGGGGATATTAGGCTGGATAATCATGCCAACTCGAGCACTCACCAAAGTCC
>BPLS01030690.1:338343-398899 GCA_019656275.1 Rhododendron kiyosumense | reverse complement strand
CGAGTATCCTCACAATGGTTCCGCCGCACCGGGTTCCCATTGGCACAACAATGCATTGGCTCCGTAACACGGATAACCAAGCCATACACACCCTACCTCGATTCCGCCGTTCCAGTCTCTCGAGTATCCTCACAATGGTTCCGCCGCACCGGGTTCCCATTGGCGCGCACACACACTTACGTAATACCCTTGAAATAGTCATTACGTAGTTTCGAAGATATTTTCCAACCGGGAAAACACAACAACCTTGTTACACACACCCTAGGTGCCGTGTTTCTACTTCCTTGGTTTTCGTGTCACGTTTGCATGCGAGACTCCGCGTGTAGGACTTTTACAAACAACATGCATTCATTCCAACTTCAAAATAGCATAATAACAACATCTAAGTCACGTAACATGCTTGAATACCATAAACAACACAATCATGCATTTTTACTTTTCAAACAACATTCAAAGTCACTTTTAAGCTTATAAAAAGTAAGTAAAGATTCTCGAAGTAAGATTACAACTACTTTACAAAAACAAAGTAAGCTTTTGAAAACTAGATAAGGATTACTAGATAGAGAAGGATAACTACCGTTCTTCTAGGCGGTGGTTTGGACGTCGGTTGAATTTCGGCAGCGTAACGGCCCTCCGATTGCTTCGAAAGGAAAAGTTTTGGAAAACTTTCCCTAGAAACAACTACCTAACTACTACTACACTACTTTTAGGATCGTCGGGTGGTTTTGGAAGTGGTTTAGGGGTTTCGCTCAAGAATTCATAAAAACAAAGAGAGTTTTGAACTAAGAACAAAGAAACTTGGAATTTCTAGAGAGAAGGAGGAGCAATTGCTTTGAGGTGTGATTTTTCAAGTGAGAATGGCTCTCTATTTATAGGCAAAGGGTGCTCCCTCTCCCTCCTTGGCCGGCCCTCTCTCTCTCCTCCATTCCCCAATTTTTAATTCCAAACAAATCCAACTTTGATGGAAGATCAATGCAAGAATCCTAGGTTTGCATGGCTATGGTGTACCTTGGTGAGATTCTTGAATCAAATGGATGGATGAGATGAGATTGGTACATGATCAAAGGGTTGAGAAGCTTGCAAGGTGAATATTGGAGTACAAAAGAGTAAGGATTTGATTTGGAAGGAAATAAATCCCAAGGATTTGAAGTACAACCAAAAATCAAGCCAAGGTTCAAATCAAATCTTCCTCCCTCTTTCCTTCCTCTCTCTCTCTCCTTTCTCTTCTCTCTCTCTCTCGGCTTCTCTCTCTCTCTCTCTCGGCTTTCTCTCTCTCTCTCCCTCTCTCTCTCCTTTGCAAGGTACAATATATATATATATATATATATATGTATGCATATGTGTCATAAAATGGAAGAAAATCCAATAAAAAATAGGGTTTCTTGGTACTTTGAAATCCAAGTGGATTCAATGCTAGGATTTGCCCACCAACTCAATAAATAGGCAAGGGTACACTAGGAAATATAATAATCATCTTAGGTACTAATATATATACACACACACACACACACACACACACACACACATATATATATATATATATATATATATATATAAGTGGTTGAAATCCCAATAAAATAATATTAAAGGGTACTTTTGGAACTATGCACTTTTGATTAAAATAATAGTACTTTCCCATGTGATTAAAGAAAAGTGATTAATTTAATGATCCAATAGTACTTTGAAAGATTTACTCTTTTATCCAATGGACAAAACTTCTCCTAACATCTATTATCCAATGGATAATAGTTATTAGGCCAAAAAAATAACAATAAAGTAAGTTTACTTTTTAATATAAACAAATGGGATTCTATTACCCAATGGATAATAGTTCCCCTATCCATTATTGTCCAATGGACAAAGAAGTAATCCAAATTGATTAAAAGAAAAAGAATATTAAATTTAAAGTCTAGGGTTCAAAATGGTCAAAAGTTCCAACGAGGGGCAAAACGGTCATTTTGCCAAGACTAGGTAACTTTTCGGTTTAGTTACTCTAACCGGATGGTTAGATGCTAACTAGGCTTGCTAAGAAGGACTAAAGTGTAAGAAGTGAAACTTGAGGGGCCAAAGTGCAATTATGGCAAAATTCAAGAATTAACGAAATTCAAGCAATAAAAGTAAATAACTCGAATAATAAAATAACTTTTTATTTATCAAAATTCAGAGTTATTACAAAGATGCTTCTTACTCAATCAGAAATTGATTTTTTAGGGATGCATATCTCTGAAGGTCAATATCTTCTCCAGCCACATATAGCCTCTCAACTTGACCATTTTCCAGATGAAAACCTCATAGTCAAACAAGTTCAACAGTTCCTTGGAATTGTTAACTATATGGCTGATTTCATCCCCAACCTTGCCCAATACCGTACTCCTCTTTCAGCTCTACTAAAGAAAAACCCTCTTCCTTGGTCAACCCATTGTACCAAAGCTGTCATAGACCTAAAAACCATATCCAAAACCCTTCCTCCATTAACCATACCTTCGGATGGGAAAAGAGTTCTCCAGACAGATGCCTCTGATCTCTATTGGGGAGCAGTTATTTTCGAAGAAAATTCAGAACAGAAGCGCAGAATTTGTGGATACAAGAGTGGTACTTTCTCTCCAGCAGAACTTCATTACCACTCTACTTACAAAGAAATTCTGGCAATCAAAAGGAGTATTGAGAAGTTTGAATTTCATCTAATCGGTCATCATTTTCTCATTGAGACTGATATGATGAGTTTCCCCAGCATGCTCAAATTTAAACAGAAGCACCTTCCAAAGGCACAGTTACTCAGATGGGCAAATTGGTTTTCAAATTGGAGTTTTGATGCTGTCCACATAAAAGGAAAAACCAATGTCCTCCCAGATTTTCTGTCCAGATTCAGAAAAGAAATCAACTAGTTTTCCAAAATAAAAACCCATTCGTTTGTCCCTGGTTATTTTCCCATGATTTCCTGTTTCCACCCGTTAATCTTCCTATCCACCTTCAGTGTCACCTTTTGGAGTTAACCCTTCTTTCCAGGTGTGTACAAATGTGTCAAAACCTTCAACATCTCTGTATTTTCAAATATGGTCTTGATGAAGGTCCCATAAAAGGTCTACCCTTCCATCCTGTTTATCCCTTTCTCACTCAATTTGAAGTGTCTTACCATAATGTCTTTTATTTCAAACTAGAAGCCTACCTTCTCTTGTGGTATTTAGTTGATGTGTATACTATAAGTGTCAGTTTCAATAAATCAGTAGCCTTGGTGTATCTTGCCCGTGCAACATTCAATCTAGTTCAACCTCCAGAGGATTTCTTTTTGAAATTTCTCTTACTTTTTGGCAACATACCATACTGGCAATAGCAGATTAGGCAAATCCCCACTGGTCCAAACGAAGACCTCCAATTTGCTTTTTGGACAAGTCGCTACAACTGATGTCTTCCTAATCTAGATGGTTCTCTCACTTGGCGAAAGGAGTATCACAGTATGTTCCTTTCAGCATATCAAGAGGCTCCAAGCATTGAGATCCACAATGGAAATTATTTGGTCATGACTCAAACGATGTGTTCACTCAATGGCTTGACACCTACAGAGGTCCCCTCATCTCTCCTCCATCATGAATCTGCAAACTGGAAATTCAATGATACTTATCCTGAAGAATGGCGCCAAAATATTCGCTATCTTTTGGAACAGTATTACTTGACTGCAGACTCTTCTGGAAGTAGTGGATCAGATAAACCTGAATAATTTTCCTGGCCAGCTGTCTCTTTTGTAATGTAAAATAAAGTGTAGTAGTTATCTTCTTTTCCAGAGAGGGTGAAATTATTGGAAATACTGTTTTGGCTTGTAGAAGTTTTATTAGTCTGTTAGAAGTACTATTGTAATAAAGGCTAAGCAAAGTAGTACGTAGAAGTCATAGGAGTAATAGTAAAAGTCTTGTAATAGTAACCTTTAATTATATGAGGTACTATTACCCTGATGTAATACATGACGATAACTACCGTGTCTGTAGTCCCTCCATCTGCCTATAAAAGGAGAGGCACTACCTTTGTAATCGGCAAACTTAAGCCAGTAAGCAATACTATCAGTGTCTACTTAAAATCCTGTGTCTTATATTTTCTCTCTTGGCGATCCTACCTACTTTGTGTTTGTACCCACTTTGTGTCTGTAATTGGGTAAGAAAGAGAACAAACCCTAAACTTGTTATTGACTATCAACCAAATCGGAAACAACTAACCAATTATCGTTTCCAAACCAAATAGAAATAGCACTGCAAAACAAAAACGATACCTGAATGCAATCACGATTTAGCACAGGAAGGCTACCCACCTACACTATTACATACCCTGCAACATAGAGAAGATAGGTCAACACTACACCACAACCATACTTGGTTACTTAACCTACTCCGATGATATGTCCAAAAGTAAAGCATCCACAATTCACACAATCAATCAGTATGGCTAATTTTTTTCCCCTATTTTTAGGGTTTTTAAACTATGGCATACAATTCAAATTCAACCGGAATACTTACCACATGCAACCCTTCTGCTAGGATTTTACTACTTCTGTTTAATCCATGGCCATAAGAAGAAAAATAAGAATTGGTCAACCATATATAAGGCTGCATTATGAATGGGAACCACCATCTCATTTTATCACTACTTGGAGCAAAACAAACAAATAGAAAGAAAAAAGTTTAATCACTTATTGTACATGTTTTTCCAGAAACAACAGATATGTATAAGCCCTTTAAAAAACTAAACCCTAAGCAAGACTTTCTTTTGTTACCCCAAAACCCACAAAAACTATAACCCTTTTCAAACACATAAACCAAAACCTTGAAAACCTAAAACCATTACAAAAAAAGAAGAGGAAAATTAAATGCATAATAGTGCATAAAACTAGGGTAAAGGGTGTAGAGACTCGTATTTTTGAGATCGTATTTTTTCTTTTGCAATCGTACAATTTGTTGAGATTGACAGTATGGATTCACAGTGTGGCGTGTTCGTGGAAGGATATAATGGTAAATATGTGAGAGGTGCACGTGTGAGTGTGTGGCGCGAGAAGTAGGGGATTCCTCCCCCGCCTTTATCTTTTCCCAGGGAGAATAATTCCCCCATTTTCTCTCCCTCACTCTTTGGCTCACTGTCTCTCTCTCCTCTCCTCCGAAATATTCTCTCCTCTCTTCTTTCTTCGATCTCTTCACCTTAAAGAGGAGTTCCGAACAAAGTTCAAGAATTAAAATTGCTATACGAAGCACGGGCTTTCCGAATATCTAAGAAAATTCATGATCGAACCTCGTTGGAGCTCGGTTGACTTGGTCAAAGGGTTGGGTTTTGCTCAAAACCCATGAGGTAGGGATTTCTCACTTCTATTATGTGTGTATGTGTTGATTTGGTATTTGAATCGTGCCCCAGATCGTTGTTTTCGTTGTTAGGAATGTTCTGGTGGAGTCTGAAAATCGTGCATTGAGAACCCATGTTCTATCGGTAGGAGTTTAAGTCCTACCGGTAGAAAAGCTGTCCAGTAATGTCATTTTCGTGAAATTGTGGTCTCCTACCGGTAGGAAAAAGTGTCCTACCGGTAGAGAATGAAAAATTCAGCATTTTGGCAAAACTTCGAACGAGCATAACTTTTTCATCCGAATTCCGTTTTGAGAAAATTTTATATCGAAATTCATGTACCAAAAATGTACTTTCCAATGGTGGTGGTCTCATCTCCTAATTCTTAACCAATAAGATTTGGTAGCCAAAATAAGATAGGTATGTTCGTATACGTTGGGATATCCTTTTTCCTTAGAATTGTTCGGGTGAAACATGGGTGTTCTTAGGTTCCCCTGAGTACTAGTTAAATGGTTTGATGAGGCTAGTGGTATACTTAATTCTTGGTAGTGGTCGTTGGGCTTCGTATGAGTCGTTTGACACCGAAATAATGGTTTAGAGAATATAAGGGATGTAGGTGGGCGAATGTTGTATGTGTTGACAAGCGATGTGAGAAATGAACACGTAGAATACTCCTTTGACTTAAACAATGCTAGGCGTGGATATATGAAACATTTCCTTGTGTTTGATATGTGGTACACCTCTTGCGTGTCTTATACGATTTTATGAGTTGAAAGGTGGAAATCTACGAATCATTGTGAACGATTATCTTTTGATATGTGAGTGCTTGTATGGTGATAAGAAACCAATAATGTAATGAAAGCGAGTTGATTGAGATGAAATTATCAATACTACTTCTATGTGAATAAGTCTTCGTTGTGAATTCGCTATATGTGACCGACATGAATGGCTAAATTGTAAAGTGTATCAGAGGAATTGTGGTATGATGACCTATGATGTATGACTTGAATTAGCTCCATCAGTGAGGGAGGTACTAGTGAAGAGTATTGGGATTCGTTAATTGGCCCGGCGAGAGCTTTTGCTCATGACACAGATTGATGAGGAAATTGTGACACGATGTGAATGAAAAGGGGCTATCATTGTGAAAGTGTAAGTGGTATGAAAGATATTGGCATTGCGTTTCTTGATTATGATAGTTTCATAAGTCAGGATATCGGATTGGCGATTCGAAGTAATATGAGGGACAGTGGCAGTCATGAGAAAATCGTATAGATAGTAAGTCCTTGTGGTTGAATTAGAGTTTTGGTGGGTAGTTACGGTACTTCTTTTATGTCGTCGACATTGGGACAATCACTAGTCTTGTTTCGTTTCACCTTTGAGATACCGTACCTTACTTCTGTTATTCATTCTACCTATCATCCCATTCGCATATAATAGTTGTGTAGATTTCTCTACTGGGCACGTGTTTGCTCAACCTACCATTTCAGGTTCATTGCAGGTCATGGTCATAGAGTACTTAGAGTGCATGCTGACATTATCGAGTAAAGCTATCTTGGGAGAGTACTTTATTATTTTCTTGTAAGACAAACCGCTTTGTTATCAAATTCCTATTTTAGAAGATTGTATTAGTAGACCAGTTTGGGAAATTGAACACTGTATCATATTTTGGGGTATTGTTCGTACGATTTGTGAGGATTTTGTATTTCAAATGGTATTGTTAATTTTGTTAAAAATTGAGGGCATGACAAAGGGTATATAGATCTCAACATAACTCACCCGTACACTACCCTCGACCCTGTCTTGACCAATTTCCCGGTTGATTCGGCCCTCCGATCAGACGCTGGAGTTCTTGTCGGTATTGGTAGAAGAAGATGGAACGTTATTAGTGTTTGTTGCAATTGGGTTTGAATCGGGGGGGTATGTGGATTGGCAGGCGACGTCGATCCCTTTGACTGCTGCTTCTCGGCCGAATTCCTAGAGAGAGTTGAGAGAGTAAGGTACATGAGAGAACAGATATATAGATATGTTAAAAAAAAGAGGGATTGAAAATGAACTCACATCATTGAGCGGAATTTGGAAGATGGAGAGGAGGCGTTGGATGGGATTTGGAAGGCGGAGAGGTCATTCCTAGAGAGGAGAGAGAGACGATGGAGAGTGGATCGGTGGCCTAGCCAAAGTCTCTCTTTTTTTGTGTGTGGAAACGATTCAGATTTTGAAAGCCGATAAGTTTTTGACCTATTTCCGTTCTCTATTTTTGCCACAAAGGTGTAAAGTATTTACGGGCATGCCATTTTGTAAAATGGAGGGCGGAGATTTATATAGAAGGAGGGGATAAATCTGGAGCGTTGGTTGTCTTTTGGATTCAAACACAGCTCTGTTTTATTATATAGATACACACACACGCATACACTCTATTTTGCTTGAAAGTATCTTCTTTCTTTTTTCTATTGTTGTAGAATTTTTTAAATCTTTTTTGGGATAAAAAGAGAATAAATTCTAAGATTCATACACGTGGACCACCGATGCACCAGACAACAGTCCAATCACATGACTTTTAATTCCACAATCTAACATGGTGTCTATTATTAACTTCAAGGATGGATTGAACCAGGGATGAAGCTAGGATTTTACTCTAGCATTGGCGAAATGTATACTAAAAAAAAGATACATTATAATATGAATAGTAATTAACTCTAGAAAAAATGAAAATAACATAACATTAACTATAGTAAATGATCGATGTTTGCCATTTGCACATAGAGTACAAAGAAGACCAACTTTAATTGAATCCATCTAGTAAAGTGAGGCATCTTGAATTATGCCTGACACTCTTTTATGTCGTTAAAAGTATCAATGATAGAATCAGTATCAAAACTTCTAGCTATGTCTTTTTTTTTTGCCAAAAGTTGAGAGGTAGTATTCATCAAAAATTCTCATGGGGAAAGGTTGGAAGTCCACAGATCAAACACTCAGATAGAAAGAGCATATAAACGCATAGATGCGCTGTCCTACAAAATGAGAAGAAACCTCCCAAAAAGATGACATTATTAAAACAAATAACAAAATAAAAGAAGCAACGCCGCAACATCCACAGCCAATCTTTCGCAACCACCTTGATAAACTCATAACTATTACCTCTGTTTCATAAAAATAGCAACACATCATTGGGAGGTTGTCGCCCAGCAAACGCGGTAGATAGCGTCAGGTCACAGATCTGAGAAGATAGAGGCTGAGAATGGTTGTCACGCCCTCGATTTTCAACATAAATAATAATCATTTTTAATAAACACAATCAATATTGACGAACCGATAATACCCAAATGATTTATTTTTCCCAATTCTCAAAGTTAAAATTAAAAGTTACAATCCTGGTTTGAGACCCCAAGTTATACAAATACCAAAATAATATTACAATTTTCAATATTCATCCTTCCGAATACTACTTTCAAATAAAATGCAAATTCTACTCCTCCTTTATACCTCCAAAACACATGAACAACAAGCACGAGTTGCACACCATGCCAACTTCCTTGCTTTTTACCTGAAAATGATAGGTTGAGCTATACTAGCCCAGTAGAGAAATCGATACTCAAGTTATAAGAAAATGCGATGAAATATGCACCAAACATGAATCAGACTCGACAAATAAACATGAGACACAAGAGGGGTTATCACAATAAACTAACGAATTTAGTTTTCGGGAATTCAGACATCTTATAAGTAACCCTAACCATCCACACGTCAACTAGAAGCAACGTTAAAACTCATATCAACCGAACAAACAACAATAATAGTTCAACCATCTAATAATTTTTCGAATGAATGCCCCAAACCACCTCCTCTTTTCATGCCATCTACCATAGAGCCTCAATTTTTAAAACTCTCTCTCTCTTCTTTTTTTATTTCCAAAACAATTTAAAGAAAACTCAAGACCATCACAGGTCAAGCTCCGTTGATTCGAGCTTGAATGCCGGAGTTCGTTGATTTGTGCCCAAATACCGGATCCATTGATTCGCTCAAGAATACCAGAGGATTTTCAATAAAAAAATCCTCTTTTCAAAATTTGAATTTGTTTCTTTAATAAAACTTTGATAGGATCAACCGTTAATTCCCTTTCTCAAAAGTCACAATCTCAAGCAACCAACAGTACAAATACTAACACAAACTTCTATAATCAATCATACTTCTTTTCATCATGTGAAACATTCAACTGTGTTACCAGCCCTTGCGTCACATTGAATTCTCCCCACCTGGGTTTTCGCATTACTACACCTTGCTTTGCGGGCCCTCTAGAGTCTCCACATTACCACACCTTGCGTTGCAGGACCCTCAATTCAAAATTCACAACTCACGTAAAACACAAATGGATTTTCAATCCGTATAAAAGCAGACATCATTTCCCAAGTTCACATTTATTCTTACATCATTAACAATGTATACAAACTCATAGGCACACCCCATTGCACATTGACGAATACTTTAAGTACCACATTATTCCTCTAAGTCTATCATGACGCCCTATGTCACGTGTTGAACCCACGACTCCAAGACATATAATCGGCTAGGTTCTAAACAAGAATCTTATATAACGATTGCCAAGGGAGCCCAGGAAGCTCAACAATATGAGACACGAGAATACGAGTCACAATACTACTCACCAAATTCCTAGACAAGCTCATGTCTATCCATAACACGCACCACATTGCCCCCTTATAGCCCACGGTACTCCTATTAATCTTACAGTCCATTCCCTTCTCAAACGACACTAATATTATACACTAATGAGTGTCAAGTGACAGGGTCAAACAATGAGTTACTAGGACACGAGAAATCATGTCCGAAAGTGACTTAAACATGTTCTATTTATATCCTACCTTCTTAAACAAATTTCGTCTCCGAAATTTGCTAAGTCAAATCCAGCCAAGCCACCAATCACTATACCAAATCTCATATCACAATCTCATAACCAAAACATCATCCTTCCTTTTCTACGTAGACATTTCTTCATGTTGTTTGATCCATAAGGACCCTCACTAACAGTATAGTTTTACCTCTCAACATTCAATCAGAGGCTTCCACCATCTTTATCAGATTTTAACCTTAATAGACTCTCATGTCCCAACATCAATACAAGAATCACACCAACATCCGACAAGTGGTGCCTTGACGTTCTCTAAACCCCAAATTCCACATTCTCATTCTTTATGACTCATTCAGCTAAGTATCTTTCGAACTTCCTAGGACACATTGGATGGCTTACAAAATTCCAATTCTAAAACTTCGATCCTATTTTTTTTTAACCAACGTCAACTAACAGATCACCCCTTTTTCTTTCAATCTAGAAAACCCAAGTAATCTCTACCATAAAGAAACCATGAACCTCACCATCTAATGATTGGACTACATAATGCTTATCACTCTTTACTTAGTTATAACACCAATCCATCACAGTTAGACTCCTCACATTTCAAAGCTATTGACATCCCTTTCAATTGCAAGAGTAAACTTGTCTCAAACGGATCTAACTCTATTGATAATACTAAGGATAGTTAGCGACACCAAACACTCATAAGACAAACCGCTATTCACGATCTCCAACTTACATCCCTATTTACTTACATAACTCTTTTATCAACTCTGTACAAACCTCTAACGCTCTATCATTCAACTAACATTCAAACACAATCAAGGTTCCAACATCCCCCTACCTTTCCCGTCCTACTCAGTGTCACCACCAACTCCCGTTCTAGAGAACCACACCCACTTTTATCGTAGCATGTCATTTCTACGTATGTAGAGATCCGTAATTTATTTAATTATTGAAATTAATTATTAAATACCTAATTGAGAAAATAGGAATTATTTGGTGATTAATTAGATTGGGGCTTGATTTGAAAGAGTAGAAAGTTGAGGGAGTATGTGTGTGATTTAGAGATATGTGGGTATGTAAGGTGGGTGTGTGCATTGTAGGAGATCAAATTCTCCTCTCCCAACTCTCTCTCATCCGTTCTCTCCCTCTCTCCACCGGCTATCTCTCTCTCTCCTCTCCTCTCACTCAAAACTCCACCTCATCTCCCAAAATATTCAAGAAACAACCTCCCTCCGGCCTTGCAATCACATTCTCGCACTTGGAATTCCTTGGGTCGAGCTTAAATCGAAGTTTCGGAGTTCGAGAGGTTAGGGCTCGTTCAAAAAAAGCTTGAATCTCGGCCATTGTTGCGAGGTAGGGACTTCTTTACTTCTTTTATATGTTTATACATTGATTTGGTGTAGAATCGTGCCCTTGATTGTCGAATTTTGGTTGTAGAGCATGTCTGAAAATCTGCTGAAAGTTCTACCCGAAGCCGCGTGGTATCAATACGGATTAAGCACGTATCGATACAGTGAGCTTATCTTTTGGACAGTTGATAGCTTATCGATACGGATTAAGCGCGTATCGATACCAGGAGCTTAACTCTAGTTTTGCACCTTTTGCTTCTCCGTTGATTGTTTTGACCTCCAATCACTTCTAAACCCTTTTGGACACCTCCAAACTTATCTCAAGCTCGTCTAATTGACTTCCTATGGTGGCTCGATGTATTCCTAGATCCGTTGAACTTCCGTTAGTAAGAATCGGATAAGATTTGACTTAGTTAAACGTTGTTAAGTTGCATTTTACAGATTGTTGGTATTTGTGATCGTTTGTGGTGCATTTGTGACGATGTTGGTATAGCGTAAGATGTTCTATCTAAGAATGTGTTCATGGGGGAGTCCTAGTTTGCGTGTTGTATGAGAAATAGTTGATTTTGGGTCGGAAGAGGGGATAGGAAGTCCCGTAATGCAAGTGGTGGTAATACGGAGACTTAAAGGGTTTCATAACGCAAGTGGTGGTAATACGGTAACCCGAATCCTTACGGATCACCGTGACGCAAGTGGTGGTAACACGGTAATCCTTATGGTGTTATTCTGGTAACGCACGTGGTGGAAATACCGATGGTGGAGTTTTGGGTTAGCAAGTCGAGTTGGGATTGTTAGAGGGGTTAGCATCATATGGTTCATGCATTCGATTTCGTTAAGGGTTCATTTGCAAATTGATTGGTTATCGTCTACCGAGCTGTATTTCCAAATTCTCTTTGTTTGCACATGTCATCATGTTTACATATAAATTTGGTAAAGATTTTCCTACTGGGCTAGTGTAGCTCAACAAAATTCTTCTTTTCAGGTTCGAATGCTGGACAGTAGGCTGCATGCGATGGTGTGCTTGTACATGAAGACTTTTGGAGACTAAATTTTATTTAGTTACTTATTTATCTTTGTGATAAATTTTCTTTTGACCAAAGATGGTTTTGTAACTAATTAACTCTTGAATTATCTTTTGAATAAAGTTTGTAGTGTTCTAAACGTGTTGTATTTGTATCTAAGTTAATTTCGGCCGTAGTGCCAAGGTTGTATTTCTGTAACTATGGGAACTTGCCTGTAAAGTTAAACAGTTGGGAACTCTTTTGGGTATTATTTACGTTACTCGAGGTTCTTTTATTAAAATGTATTATTTAATTATGTTGAAAATCGAGAGCGTGACAAATTGGTATCAGAGCATTAGGTTTGAATACCTAGAGACCGTGGGGAGACATAATCTCAGGGGTTCAAAAAAAAAATCATTGTATATCTTTTTAACAAGACATGTGTGTGTTTGCATGACCGATGTTTGTTCACCGATGTGGCTTTTCATTTATGTTTACTTGGATAGGTGGAATGTTGGTGACCTGTGTTTGAGAAAAATGGAAGTTTGGCTTGTGCGTAACGTGTATGACCGCATCTATTGCTATTGTTGTTATTTCCGTTAGCAGTCTTGTTCTTAGATTCTATGTGGCAAAAATGCCTTTTAGGTGAAATGGAAAGCCGTGAAGGATTGTATGGCTATGGTTGCGACTGTTGTTATGGTTATCGTTATTGTTGATAGTCTTGGTCTTGGTCTTGAACCATTCCTAGTAAGGTACCTTTTTAGATTAGATATTCGACGGGAAAGAATCTGAAAGGTCAAGATCACTATAGTGCTTGTGCGTGGTGGCGAGGCCGACATATGAGATATCTGTTAATATGTAATAGAAGTGTAGGGCTATTAGAAAGATTTGCGAGCTTAGTGTTTGATATATTTTATTCAAACTGCGTTGATTGTGTATTAAATTTTAAATGCTTTAAGTAGATTTTATGTGATGTGAGATGCGTTAAGTGTAAACGAGTGTAAGATAATATGTTTGTTAGGATCGAAGAGGAAAGGAGAAAAGAGAGTGCATGTTGAGGTGTGACAGGAGCCATAGTTGTCCAGGAAGTGAGTGAGATGTATCATAGCTAGAGGGTTGAGCTAGTGAGTGTCTCAAATGTATGAAGGGATGATATCTTATTGTATTAATAATTGTGTGTTGTCATTATTATGGTAGTTATTATTGAGGTAATTATTTTGAGTACAGATAAGACAAGTTGAGCCTTCGTAGAGAGTTGTAAGTATCTGAGGTTGACTTAGGAAGATTAGAGTTATAGGTAGGGTGTCTAGATATAGTATGTGTCTTCTAGACACCTAGGCGACTACCTATGAGATCCAATTGGAAGAGGCGCTTGATCACCGCACCTTCTAGATGGAAGTCTCGGAAAGTCAATTGGATACTAGGATTGTGTATAGGGGCTAGATCTTCAGGTTTGAGAAAAGCTATAGTATTGTAGTTGTCATTACTGTAGTGAATGTCATGATGGTGTCGTTATGGTAGATTGACAGAAAATAGTGATAGCATCATGTCAAAAAAAAATATATAATAATAATCAAAATGAAAGAAGAGACAAGACTTGGGGAATACTATATCGATGTGATTTGAGGCGAGTGATTGACGTCAGTGTGTGGTGAAAGACTTGTTTGAAGTGAGGACAATATGGATGAGGACTATTGTGAGTAAAAAGGTTGGAGTGTGGAGATTGTGTGTGATGTGAAATTGGCGACGTAGACTAGACTGATGACAGTATATGTAACAACCCCAATTTTTAACGAATAAAAATCTCGTTGTTATTTTAAATTTCCTAAATTTCTTTAAATTCCTGTAGTTTGTCATAATTATGTTTTAGCCCTTGAAATTGGTTTCTCAACATTTATGCCCTACTTGGTAAGCCTAGTTAGTTTCTAACCGACTTGTTGGAGGAACTAAACTAGAAAGCTACCTAGTTACTTTTCCCTCACCGCAAAATGACCGTTTTGCCCCTCGTGAACCTTTTTAACCCTAGACTAGAAATTGAATATTCTTTTTCTTTTAATTATTTTGGTTTTATTCTTTGTCCATTGGACGATAATTGTTAGGGAAATTATTATCCATTGGGTAATAAGGTTATTCTTTCACCAAGTACCAAAGTACCTTTATTTTATTTGTTTTCTTGCACCTTTAGTGTGTGTATATTTATATATATATATATATATATGTAGTAGTGTACTTGAGAGAGAGAGAGAGAGGAAGGAAGGAAGGAAGAAGGAAGATTGGATTGCACTCACCTTGATATTTCCTTGTACTTAAAATCTTGGTGTATATTCTTCCTAGCCAAAAATCTATCTCTCAATTGTCCTTCTATTATTGTTTAAACAAGAATCTTGTACTTCCCTCCATCAAATCTCCCAAAATCTTCCAAATCCAATCCTTGGTACACAAACTAGCCATGCAAGCCTAGGGTTAGTCTTGATCTTTCAAAGATCTCTTGCCAAGTGTCAAAAATTGAGGTAGAGACAGAGACAGGGGGGCCGGCCTTGAGAGAGGAGAGAGAGCCAAGGTCTTGGCCTATAAATAGAAGGCCATTCCAAGCATTTCAACTCACCCCTTCAAACATTTGCTCTTCCTTCTTTCTAGAAACCATTTCTGATTTTCCAGGCAGCCTACTGCCCCTTCAACAATCCTCAGTTTTCTCCTTCTTAAGTTAGTTTTTAGAACAAACTTCCTTCGGGAAAGTTGTAGAGCACTTTGAAACCTTCAAGTTAGACCCAAGAATCACCCCAATCGGTTAAGAAATGACAAAGTTATTGTCATCCAAAGTTCAGTGAAAATTTCGGATTTTCATTTCCAGACAGCTTACTGTCACTTCCTTTATCCCTATTTTTCTCCTACCTAAAGTCATTTCTAGGATCAACTTCCTTCACAAAAGTTGTAGAGAATTTCTTGAGCTTCGTTTTCGACCCAAGGAAGATGGTATTCGGCCAAAGATTGACCGAGTTACTGCCCTCCGAAGTTCGGTCCAGATTCGTGAGAAAATCCAACTAGCTTATTCGGCCCCGACTAGTTTCGGATCAAGGTAGGATACACTTACCCTAACCCTATGTATATGTAAGATCTCGTTATCTTCCATTTCAAAGTCAGTTATCTTTATTTACTTTCCATATCACATATTTGTATTTTGATCTTTACGACGGTTATGAGCATCCAAAGATTGCTTGTGTTACTTGTGATATATTATAGAGTTGGATGACCTTGTTAGAATGTTTAATGCTTACTCTTGTCCTACCACGGAGTCTTTGCATGTTAACGAGACACGAGAATCGAGAAAGTAGAAACATGGCACCTAGGGTTTGATAACAAGGAAGTGATGTGTTTTCCAAAGAAGGAAATACTTTTGAAACCACATAATGACCATTTTGAGGGTATTATGTGAATGGTGTGTGTGTGTGTGCGCCAATGGGAACCCGGAACGGCGGAACCATTGTGAGGATACTCGGGAGACCGGTGCGGCGGAACCGAGGTTGGGTGAGTAGCTTGGTTATCCGCGGTACGGAGCCAATGCAATGTGTGCCAATGGGAACCCGGTGCGGCGGAACCATTGTGAGGATACTTAGGAACCCGGAACGGCGGAACCGAGGTTGGGTGTGTGGCTTGGTTATCTGCGGTACGGAGCCAATGTCAAATGATTTTGAAAGGATGGGTGTGTAGCTTGCTTATCCGCGGTACGGAGCCAATGCAAATTATTTTAAAAAGGTTGTTTTGTAAGTGAAAATGATTGACACGGTCTACGACGAGTCGCGGAGGAGAAACTCTGAAACCTTGGACACCAACGATAGACGATTAATGATGTGTGATTGTTTATGCTGTTGTAATTGTTTCACTGTATAAGGTTGGTGGGTAAGAATTTTCCTATTGAGCGTTGTAGCTCACGGTGTTGCCTTGTGGTGACCCTGACTTATTATATTGGTGGCGACGCCGGTATAATGTGTCAGATCTCTTAGATGAATAGGGTGAAAGTATACCTTGGAGGCCTTCGGAGCTGAGGAGCTTGCCGGATTGGAGGAGCAAGCGGAGCAGTAGTTAGGAGCTTTAGTTACGCTTTTGTTGAATAAATGTATCCTTTGAAATATTTATGATGTAATAAACTCTCTTTATTATGTAATAAATGCCTCTTTAACGTACCCAAAATTCGGGGCGTTACAACTTGGTATCAGAGCTTTAGGTTCAAAACCTCGGCCATGGGTAGAATGGGTAGAACCATAAGCTAGTTTTGTCCGTTGCACGAACGTGAATTGAGTTTAAGTTTAACATCCCAAATTGGGTGGAATTCTGTCAAAACAATCTTCGGATTGAAGCAAGGCGCGGAAATTGGCAGTACCGCCGAGCTGGGAATTTCCGAACAATTGGATGATGACTTATTCAAGAATCGGAAGTGGAACTTAGATTCAACCCTCTTTAATATTACTCTATTGTAGGACGTTACCAATTGAGGTTTTAAACTCTGTCCTTATAGAGGAATCCCTTGAGCATCAACCTACTAGCTGAAGCTCGCCGCTTGCTAGCACCATAAGAACCTTGACACATCAACTAGTGGGAGATCCGTACTTTCGCTACGCTTTCCCCTACACCTATGACTTCTACCAAGAGCATGGCACCCTTATCCGTTCCATAAATGAGGAGGGGGAAAATGAAGTTGAAGCAGTACCTGTCTTAGTCCAAATAGCACCCCCCGGTATCATGGACTTCCTAATTGAGGAGAATGATGTCGAAGCCACCCCTGTCCTAATAGTGCTCCCGATAATGTGGTTGAGGAGAACCCGAAGAGGACCCTGAGGAGGTAATGGCATTCCTAGGAGCAAAGCCCGAAGTCATGGATATAGTTGCTAACTCTAGAGATGTGCCACTACCACCTTAAGAGGCCGACATTGGTGCAAATCTGGTTGTATACCCTGATCTCTTCTAAAATAGAAGAAGTTGGATCTTTTGTTGTAGATAGAATGCAGTAGGAAGCTTAGTCTAGTAAGCCATCTACGTTGTATTCGTTTTACTTGGACTTATGTTTCTTTTAGTATACGATCACTGTATATGTGTGGACTTGCATCTTACCCCTTATGGCGTGCAAACCACCCTTTACCCCGTTAAGTCAAAAATTATAACGTTCCTTATTGTTATAGATGTCAAGCACACCACGAGGAGGACGCCCACCTTTCACCCCGCATGTTTTGGCCAATTATCGCTCATTGCTAGCATCTGAGTACGTAGGACCAACACCCCTACTAGAGGATGACATGGAGCTCTATGAGGTCCCAATCATTTGGGAGATACCCCCACCAGTTGCAGTTCCTGAGAACCCTCCGCCAACCTTAGTTCTTGCGCCGCCTGTGCAAAACTTCGAGCAACCCGATGATTATTTCATGTTTGACCCAGAGCTAGAAGCTGCGATACTAAACCTCTCTCAGTTCTATCCGGGATCAGTGGAGGAGCCAACTATCCCGACAATGGAAGTGCTGCTCGCACAAGAACGTGAGCGCCTTCTTAGGGAAGAGACCGCAGCTGAAAGGATCTACAAGATGTGGCTGAGGGAAGTCTTTGGAGTCAAACTATCCTAGGTTATTGCACTAGCAGTATTAGAATAAGGATTCTGATAGCTCGAGTTGCCTTTCAAGCACTAATGCTAGAAGGACCATGTAGAAATGTGTAGGACCGTTTCAACTTGTAGTAGGAAATCTTGTTTTAGTATGTTTATTTTTGTAGTAGAACTCTATGCGTTCTGTTTGTAATCCTCTTCTTATTTATGAAAAGTTTACCCTACTTTAAAGAGTACCGTTGCATACTATTTGATTTATTGCTTGAGTTTATTGAAAAGGACTATCTTTTGCAAAGAGAAAAATAGCATAGACTAAACCGCCCCCTTTTCAATTTTTACTCATAAGACGGTGAGCCGACGCAATAGACTAAGATACGAGCACGGGAAATCCTCTCACGCAAACCCCGACCTAGCTCTGATAGTGCAAACATTTGTAACCACCCTGAACGCCAACCGCTGAAACCAAACGATGAACAAATTCTGCAAATGCCGACCTCCGACTTTCCATGGAGACGTTAACCCCATCGTAGCCAAAACCTGGCTGTATGAGGTCAAGATGATCCTCAGAACCCTCGGAATTACCCAGGATGGAGATCGTGTAACCTCGCCACCTACCAGCTGAAAGGTGAAGCCCGCTATTGGTGGGATCTGATGGAGGCAACTCATGACAATTCCGTCATAACATTCGCTGAGTTCGAGACCCTGTCGCTCGATAGATACTTTCCCACACCTCTTCGCCTAACCTGCAACCTCAGAGTAATCGACATGACGGATTTCAACGTAATCCTAGGAATGGATTGGCTATCGGCTCATCGAGCAGTCGTAGATTGTCATCAGAAGACGGTGACCGCTTACACCCCAGAAGGGACTTGTTTCCATTTTTAAGGGGGATAGAGAAGCAACGAGCTCGATGACGAGAAGATCAAGGTGGCAAAATCGACTATTTTGATGGTTAGCTAGTCTTCTATTGGAAGAAGCCAATAAAATGGAAGTGGGATTTCCACACAACGTGTGCATGTATGCCGATGTTTTTCCCTGAAGAACTTCCTGGCGTACCACCTCTAGGAGAGATAGATTTCTCTATAGAACTCTAATCGGGAGCAGCATCAATGGCACCATACCAAATGGCCCCTGTGGAACTGAAGGAGCTCAAGACCCAATTACAAGAGGGGCTAGACAAAGGATTCATCAGACCGAGCACCTCGCCTTGAGGAGTGCCTGCATTGTTCGTGAAGAAGAAAGAAGGGACGCTTCGACTAGGTGTTAACTATAGGAAGTTAAACCAAGTCACGATCAAGAACCGATATCCGTTGCCTAGGATCGATGATCTATTTGATCAATTGAGAGGCACCATTCGCTTTTCTCAAATCGATCTTCGATTAGGCTATCCTTAATTAAGGATCCGAAAGAAGGATATCGCCAAGAAGGCTTTTTGAACCAGATTTGGCCACTACAAGTTTGTAGTAATGCCGCTTGGACTAACCAAATGCTCCGGCAGTATTCATGTGTCTCATGAACAGAATCGTTCAACCCTACTTCGATAAGTTTGTAGTGGTGTTCATTGATGACATCTTGATTTACTCTGCCAACAAGGAGGAGCATGAAGAACATCTTCGAATAGTACTACCAGTACTCCGAGATAACCAACTCTATGCCAAGGCTAGTAAACATGAGTTTTGGCTAGAAGTGGTTAATTTCTTGGGGCATGTAGTATCCAAGGATGGAATTGCTATGGATGAGAGTAAGGTCAAAGCAGTGCTGAACTAGAACATAGCCGACCTTGGTGTTCAAAAATCAAAAGTTTCTTGGGAATGGCTGAGCATTACCGAAGGTTCATAACGAACTTCTCAATCTTAGCCAAACCAATGACCAGGCTATCAGAGAAAGGAGTGAAGCTGGATTGGAACGCACCTTGTGAGAAATCTTTCCAGGAGTTGAAGAAGAGATTGACCAGCGCACCGATACTCATCATTCCCGAGCGTGGTGTAGATTACACGATTTACTGCGACGCGTCGAGAGACGGATTAGGATGTGTGCTGATGCAGAATGGAAAGGTCGTAGCCTATGGATCTCGACAACTTCGACCACACGAGAAGAACTACCCCACTCACAACTTAGAATTGGCCGCAGTAGTTTTCGCCTTCAAGTTTTGGCGTTACTATCTGTGGGGAGAACAATTCGAAGTTTTTACCGATCACAAAAGCCTTAAGCACCTTTCACTCAAAAGGAGTTGAATCTAAAGCTGAACACCAGAAACCTGGAGGAGACCTTCAATCAGTACCAAATCCGACCTGGAAGTGGGAGCACATTTCAATGGACTTCGTCACTAGATTACCAAGATCTGCCAAGTCCAACACTGCCATTTAGGTGATCGTGGAACGACTCACCAAGTCTGCACACTTTCTGCCTGTCAAGATGATAGAGAACGTGGAGCAACTAAGCCTGTTGTACATTCGAGAGATCGTATGCCTTCATGGAATACCTATCTCGATAGTGTCTGACAGAGATCAACGATTTATGTCGCACTTTTGGTAAGAACTACAAAAGGCGTTAGAATCAGATTTAAGGCTTAGTACAGCCTTCCACCAACAAACAGAAAGACAAATGGAGAGGACAATACAGACACTGGAAGACATGCTGAGAGCCTGTGCCCTGGATTTCTCTGGGAATTAGGAGCAACACTTACCGTTGGTGGAGTTTGCGTACAACAACAGCTATCAAGCAGGTATCGAGATGATACCGTACGAAGCTCTATATAGCCGACCCTGCCGATCCCCGGATTGCTGGACAGACGTTGGAGAGACGGGAGTAATTGGACCTAACATAATACGAGATACTATGGAGAAGGTCAAAACCATTCGACAAAGCATCCAGACTGCTCCAAAGCCGACTGAAGAGTTATGCGGATAGAAGGAGCCGACCATTAACCTTCGAAGTGGGAGATTCACTTAGATCAGACCAAGGAAAGGAGTCATCAGATTTGGAAGAAGGGAAACTGTCCCCGCTCTACATCGGACCTTTCGATATCGTGGAGAAGATTGGGGAAGTTGCGTATCGTCTAGCCCTGCCGCCACAGCTAGATAGAGTGCATAACGTGTTTCATGTTTTAATGCTTTTTAAGTACCTCGCCTTGCCTACCTATGTCCTCAATTGGGAAGACATCACCATCGAAGAAGATGCAACGTGCGAAGAAGAACCTATAGAAGCGAAGATCATCCCAAAGAAGCCCATGAAATTGGTACGAGTTTTGTGGAAACATCGAGGAGCTGGAGAAACCACATGGAAAAGGGAGGAGACCACAAGAGCGAGTTATCTCCACCTGTTCGAGTCTGAGCGTGCACCTAATTTCAAGGACGAAATTGTTTAAGGCGGATAGGTTGTAACAACCCCAATTTTTAACAAATAAAAATCTCGTTATTTTAAATTTCCTGAATTTCTTTAAATTCCTGTAGTTTGTCATAATTACGTTTTAACTCTTGAAATTGGTTTCTCAACATTTATGCCCTACTTGGTAAGCCTAGTTAGTTTCTAACCAACTTGTTGGAGGAACTAAACTAGAAAGCTACCTAGTTACTTTTCCCTAACCGCAAAATGACCGTTTTGCCCCTCGTGAACCTTTTTAACCCTAGACTAGAAATTGAATATTCTTTTTCTTTTAATTATTTTGGTTTTATTCCTTGTCCATTGGACGATAATTGTTAGGGAAATTATTATCCATTGGGTAATAAGGTTATTCTTTCACCAAGTACCAAAGTACCTTTATTTTATTTGTTTTCTTGCACCTTTAGTGTGTGTGTGTATATATATATATATATATATATATGTAGTAGTGTACTTGAGAGAGAGAGAGAGAGAGAGGAAGGAAGGAAGAAGGAAGATTGGATTGCACTCACCTTGATATTTCCTTGTACTTAAAATCTTGGTGTATATTCTTCCTAGCCAAAAATCTATCTCTCAATTGTCCTTCTATTATTGTTTAAACAAGAATCTTGTACTTCCCTCCATCAAATCTCCCAAAATCATCCAAATCCAATCCTTGGTACACAAACTAGCCATGCAAGCCTAGGGTTAGTCTTGATCTTTCAAAGATCTCTTGCCAAGTGTCAAAAATTGAGGTAGAGACAGAGACAGGGGGGCCGGCCTTGAGAGAGGAGAGAGAGCCAAGGTCTTGGCCTATAAATAGAAGGCCATTCCAAGCATTTCAACTCATCCCTTCAAGCATTTGCTCTTCCTTCTCTCTAGAAACCATTTCTGATTTTCCAGGCAGCCTACTGCCCCTTCAAAAATCCTCAGTTTTCTCCTTCTTAAGTTAGTTTTTAGAACAAACTTTCTTCGGGAAAGTTGTAGAGCACTTCGAAACCTTCAAGTTAGACCTAAGAATCACCCCAATAGGTTAAGAAATGACAAAGTTATTGTCATCCAAAGTTCAGTGAAAATTTCGGATTTTCATTTCCAGACAGCTTACTGTCACTTCCTTTATCCCTATTTTTCTCCTACCTAAAGTCATTTCTAGGATCAACTTCCTTCACAAAAGTTGTAGAGAATTTCTTGAGCTTCGTTTTCGACCCAAGGAAGATGGTATTCGGCCAAAGATTGACCGAGTTACTGCCCTCCGAAGTTCGGTCCAGATTCGTGAGAAAATCCAACTAGCTTATTCGGCCCCGACTAGTTTCGGATCAAGGTAGGATACACTTACCCTAACCCTATGTATATGTAAGATCTCGTTATCTTCCATTTCAAAGTCAGTTATCTTTATTTACTTTCCATATCACATATTTGTATTTTGATCTTTACGACGGTTATGAGCATCCAAAGATTGCTTGTGTTACTTGTGATATATTATAGAGTTGGATGACCTTGTTAGAATGTTTAATGCTTACTCTTGTCCTACCATGGAGTCTTTGCATGTTAACGAGACACGAGAATCGAGAAAGTAGAAACATTGCACCTAGGGTTTGATAACAAGGAAGTGATGTGTTTTCCAAAGAAGGAAATACTTTTGAAACCACATAATGACCATTTCGAGGGTATTATGTGAATGGTGTGTGTGTGTGTGTGCCAATGGGAACCCGGAACGGCGGAACCATTGTGAGGATACTCGGGAGACCGGTGCGGCGGAACCGAGGTTGGGTGAGTAGCTTGGTTATCCGCGGTACGGAGCCAATGCAATGTGTGCCAATGGGAACCCGGTGCGGCAGAACCATTGTGAGGATACTTGGGAACCTGGAACGACGAAACCGAGGTTGGGTGTGTGGCTTGGTTATCCGCGGTACGGAGCCAATGTCAAATGATTTTGAAAGGATGGGTGTGTAGCTTGCTTATCCGCAGTACGGAGCCAATGCAAATGATTTTAAAAAGGTTGTTTTGTAAGTGAAAATGATTGACATTGTCTACGACGAGTCGCGTAGGAGAAACTCTGAAACCTTGGACACCAACGATAGACGATTAACGATGTGTGATTGTTTATGCTGTTGTAATTGTTTCATTGTATAAGGTTGGTGGGTAAGAATTTTCCTATTGAGCGTTGTAGCTCACGGTGTTGCCTTGTGGTGACCCTGACATATTATATTGGTGGCGACGCCGGTATAATGTGTCAGATCTCTTAGATGAATAGGGTGAAAGTATACCTTGGAGGCCTTCGGAGCTGAGGAGCTAGCCGGATTGGAGGAGCAAGCGGAGCAGTAGTTAGGAGCCTTAGTTACGCTTTTGTTGAATAAATGTACCCTTTGAAGTATTTATGATGTAATAAACTCTCTTTATTATGTAATAAATGCCTCTTTAACGTACCCAAAATTTGGGGCGTTACAGTATACGATGCATTGAGGTGATAGATTAGTGAAGGACTAGGGCTTAAATAGTGGTAGTGATATTAGTGACGGTGATGGGAATGGTGTGGTCGATATTATTGAGGTTGAATGCAACTGTGGTAAATATCTTTGAGGAAAATTGATGTTGTTATGACTACTTAGTTGAGAGAAGAAATTTGTGAGCTATGAAACTTGTGGTGAGTGGAACTATTAGAAGATATTGGTGCGAGAAAATTGATTTTTAAGTGATGAGGTACTTGGAGAGTTGGAGTCTTAGAACATAATGAGAAGTATAGACTTATTGTCTGAAAACCCGGAGTTTTGTGGGTATTTAAGAATTTTTTTCTTATTTAATTGGTTTGTATTGGTGACTAGATATTAGGATAGAGATATTCTAGATTATTGGATGTTTGTTGGTGCAGCCATGGCACCTATTTTGTGTAACTCTTTGAGTAATGAGATATTGTGAGGTTGTATTGTTGTCGAGTGATAGATTTGATTAAGTGTTAAAGAGTACGTATGTTCGGTGTCTATATTATATATGCCGTGATGATTAAAGCTGTGAGTGTATTGAATACCTAGCTTGACTAGAATAACTGAATGTGAGTATTCGAGATTGATGGGCGAATGGAAAACATGAGAGGCATTGCGAGGATGAGATGAAATGATTACTATTGGGTTTGCTAGAGCCAGAGAATTTTGATGTACTGGATACTGAGTGAGTTTGTTAATGTGTGGATAAATTTGGCATTGTGTAAATTAGTAATTCGCATGAATAGTTTGTTGTTATACTTCACGTACGAAATTTGTCGTTATTTAGCATGCATGCTTAATTTGATGTGTAATCCCGATGAGTGCAATTTGCCTTAATGTACGGTACAGAGTAGACACCGATGGGTATGTGGGTACGAAGAGAGGATTCTTAGTTAGAATCTGGCAAGTGCCTCTGTTATCTTTTTGTATAAAATGATTAGAAGGATAGATATGGAAGGTATTAGCAGGATGTCAACCTATAGTTGAGAGTAGTTAATTGTTTGTGATAAAGGAAAATAGTGAACTTGGGAATTTCTCAGAACAGATCTAAAGTTGCATTGAGTTATATAGCAAAGATGTAATTCCATAGAAGTGAGTTTGGGTTTTCGAAAAGTAGAAACTAGTAATGATTTTGAGTGAACTAAGGAAAGTGGAGTAGTGTTAGATTTTATATTGTATTCGAATGTTAAAAAAAAAAAAGAAGAAGAAGGGGCATTTGAGGTTTATGTAGAATTTATATGAGAGTTGTGTGGGTAATAGATATGTGAAATGGAGGTAATGGCTAGTAGCTTTGTGTTATAAGTGTGTTGATGTACTGATGGAGGTTAATTGTGTCCTTATGAGAAGGAGGTGAGTGTCACGAGGCAAGGGGTCTTTTGAGAAACGTTAAGGAAAATGGTGTTATAGTCGATTAATAGCAGTATCAATATTATGAATCAGTTGTAAGGTATGTTTATTCTTAACTTAAGAGAATATGAATAACTTGAAGCGTGAAAGGTTTGACTATGGTGAGTGGATGTTTATAATTGATCCAAGGGTGATGAGGCATTATGTGGTCTAAGGATTCAAGGCTTATTAATTTTGTTCTAGTGGAGATTATTTGAGGTTCTTTGGATTGGTGGGTGAAGTGATTCGTTGTTTGATGTTGGTTAGGAAATATAGAACTTGGAGTTTAGAATTTGAGTTCCTATGAGCAATTCAATTTGTCCTTCTAGAAAGTTCGATGAGTACTTGGTAGAATAAGGCGCAAGGAACAAAAATGTAGAATTCGGAATTTGGGAAATGTGAGGTTATTATTTGTCGGGTTGTGGTCTAAATGTCATGATTGGTGTGTGGGACTAGGATTCTTGTACTGATGTTGGGATTTGAGGATGTGATAAAATAATAGAGTTTCAAGATTGAGTGTTGAGTGTTTGAACTATACCGATAGTGAGAATTTTGTGGAGTAATTAGGACAAAAAAAAATTAATTACGTAGAAAAGAGTGGATGATGTGATGATTATGAGATTGTAATATGAGATTTGATATTATGGTTGGTGACTTGGTTGGAGTTGAGTTAGCAAATTTCAAGGGACGATTCAAATTTTAGAAGATATAATTCGAGCTTGTGTTATGGATTTTTTTCAGGATAGTTGGGAAGATCACTTGCCGTTAGTCGAATTTGCGTACAATAATAGTTATCAATCTAGCATTAAGATTGCACCGTATGAAGCCTTGTATGGGAGACCGTGTCGACCACTAGTTTGTTGGACCGAGTTGGGTGAGGCTACGTTGGTCAGGCCGGAATTGATCCAAGAAACTTCCGAGAGCATGAAAGTAATTCGTCAACGTCTTCTTGAAGCGCAAAAGAAAACCACCGAGCAAATCAAAATGATTCGTCAACGGTTGTTAACCGCGAAAAGTAAGCAAAAGAGCCGTGCCGATCATCGTCGTCGACCGTTATCGTTTGAAGTGGGGGATCACGTGTTCCTTAATGTGTCGCCGCATCAAGGACTATCTTATTTTGGGCAAAGGGGGGGCAAGCTTTCACCGCGTTATATCGGACCGTTTGATAAAATCGAGAAGATTGGGGAAGTCACGTATCGATTGGCATTACCACCAAGATTATCAAACGTTCACTATGGGTTCCACGTGTCGATGTTATGAAAATATGAGCCGGATTCGTCACACGTTTTGGAGTGGTCCGAGTTAGAGTTAGAAGCCGATGCATCTTACGGGGAGGAGCCGATACGTATCCTAGATTCGTGCGAGCAACGCTTGAGGGGTAAGACTATTCCGTTAGTGCAAGTCTTATGGAGTCATCTTGGGAAAGAAGAGTCAACGTGGGAAAGGGAAGACGAAGTGAGAGAAAAGTACCCGCATTTGCTTTCGAGCTAATCAATGTGAGTTTTGAAATTATAATCTTTTGATTGTTAGCTTATTGTTTGATGATATATGTTATGGCATGAGCATGTATGTTTGATGCATAATCTTAATTGGCTTGCGTTAAAAATTTCGGGATGAAATTTCTTTAAAGAGGATAGATTGTAGAGATCCGTAATTTATTTAATTATTGAAATTAATTATTAAATACCTAATTGAGAAAATAGGAATTATTTGGTGATTAATTAGATTGGGGCTTGATTTGAAAGAGTAGAAAGTTGAGGGAGTATGTGTGTGATTTAGAGATATGTGGGTATATAAGGTGGGTGTGTGCATTGTAGGAGATCAAATTCTCCTCTCCCAACTCTCTCTCATCCGTTCTCTCCCTCTCTCCATCGGCTATCTCTCTCTCTCCTCTCCTCTCACTCAAAACTCCACCTCATCTCCCAAAATATTCAAGAAACAACCTCCCTCCGGCCTTGCAATCACATTCTCGCACTTGGAATTCCTTGGGTCGAGCTTAAATCGAAGTTTCGGAGTTCGAGAGGTTAGGGCTCGTTCAAAAAACGCTTGAATCTCGGCCATTGTTGCGAGGTAGGGACTTCTTTACTTCTTTTATATGTTTATACGTTGATTTGGTGTAGAATCGTGCCCTTGATTGTCGAATTTTGGTTGTAGAGCATGTCTGAAAATCTGCTGAAAGTTCTACCCGAAGCCCCGTGGTATCGATACGGTTTAAGCGCGTATCGATACAGTGAGCTTATCTTTTGGACAGTTGATAGCGTATTGATACGGATTAAGCGCGTATCGATACCAGGAGCTTAACTCCAATTTTGCACCTTTTGCTTCTCCGTTGATTGTTTTGACCTCCAATTACTTCTAAACCCTTTTGGACACCTCCAAACTTATCTTAAGCTTGTCTACTTGACTTCCTATGATGGCTCGATGTATTCCTAGATCCGTTGAACTTCCGTTAGTAAGAATCGGATAAGATTTGACTTAGTTAAACATTGTTAAGGTGCATTTTACAGATTGTTGGTATTTGTGATCGTTTGTGGTGCATTTGTGACGATGTTGGTATAGCGTAAGATGTTCTATCTAAGAATGTGTTCATGGGGGAGTCCTAGTTTGCGTGTTGTATGAGAAATTGTTGATTTTGGGTCGGAAGAGGGGATAGGAAGTCCCGTAATGCAAGTGGTGGTAATACGGAGACTTAAAGGGTTTCGTAATGCAAGTGGTGGTAATACGGTAACCTGAATCCTTAGGGATCACCGTGACGCAAGTGGTGGTAACACAGTAATCCTTATGGTGTTATTCCGGTAACGCAAGTGGTGGAAATACCGATGGTGGAGTTTTGGGTTAGCAAGTCGAGTTGGGATTGTTAGAGGGGTTAGCATCGTATGGTTCATGCATTCGATTTCGTTAAGGGTTCATTTGCAAATTGATTGGTTATCGTCTACGGAGCTGTATTTCCAAATTCTCTTTGTTTGCACTTGTCATCATGTTTACATATAAATTTGGTAAAGATTTTCCTACTGGGCTAGTGTAGCTCAACAAAATTCTTCTTTTCAGGTTCGAATGTTGGACAGTAGGCTGCATGCGACGGTGTGCTTGTACATGAAGACTTTTGGAGACTAAATTTTATTTAGTTACTTATTTATCTTTGTGATAAATTTTCTTTTGACCAAAGATGGTTTTGTAACTAATTAACTCTTGAACGATCTTTTGAATAAAGTTTGTAGTGTTCTGAATGTGTTGTATTTGTATCTAAGTTAATTTCGGCCGTAGTGCCAAGGTTGTATTTCTGTAACTATGGGAACTTGCCTGTAAAGTTAAACAGTTGGGAACTCTTTTGGGTATTATTTATGTTACTCGAGGTTCTTTTATTAAAATGTATTATTTAATTTTGTTGAAAATCGAGGGCGTGACAACTTAACTCCACAAAACACAATCTTGAAACTATTTATATAAACCCACAAATCCATTCTTCTTCTTACATCCAATTCATTATATATCACTAATGCTAGCAAAAGAAAAGACACACACCAGATTACAACTAAAAATTAGCTCCTCGTAGCAAATACCCATGTACTCATCAGTGTCAACACTGCACCATATACTAAGAGTAAATTACGCATCAAGATTACATAACAAGTCAAGCATGTAAGTTAAAGCCGAATAGCAGCATGTGTCACAAATGAAATATCTCAATAAACCAACCATACAATTGAATAGCTTACACAACATCGAACATACCCACGCGTTAACAGCTTCACTCAGTATCCAACGGACTCACCACGTATCCACGTGCCCACAATGCGTCCATCACTTCACATTCATAGCTCTAGAAAGCCCAATAGTAATATCGTTCCTTTCAATCTCATAATAACTTTCACATTTTCTATTCATCCATCAATCTCAAATACTCTTGTCAATTAGTCTAATCAAGCCACGTGTTTTCCATTTTCACAATCTTAAATATCAACAAATACATAGCATCAATATTGATAATTTCTCTATCAATATTACAATCACACGACATTTCATCACCCAAATACCCACACAACGTGTGCAATAGCTGCACTAACAAACTTCCACTACTATTGATTATCTCGATACTAAAATTTAAACACCAATACAAATACAAACAAATTGACAGACTTCTTCCTAAATACCAACAAGACTCAGGGGTTTCAAACGCAACGTGTCTATACTCCTTGTTACATTCTAAGACTTCTACTACCCCATCTCTTAAGAACCAAGTTCACTAACACATATAACTCCTAACAGTCTCGCTTACCACAAATTTTCACAGTTCTTAAATCTCTTTTCTCTCCACTAAGTGGTCATGCCGACATCATCATACCTCAGCGACATTCACATCAATATAATTGTCCTTAAATCTTATTATCTCTCACACCCAGCAATACTATCCATGTTTTCCGACCAACCTGTCATATTGACACCGTCACAACAATCACCTCAGCAATGACAACAATACCACTATAACACTTCTCCTTTGCTACAAAATCCCTATGTATAGTCACTTATCTCGGGCCTATAGGTCTAGCCCCTAAGAATAACCTATTGTCCAATTGACTTTCCGAGACTTCCATCTAGAAGGAGTGGTGATCAAGAGCCTCTTCCAATTGGATCTCACCGGTAGTCGCTTGAGTGTCCAAAAGACACATACTGTATACCGACACCCTACCTATAACCCTCATTTTTCTATATCGACCTTACGTACAAATACTCCCTATGTGGGCTTGACTTGCCCTACCTTTACTCACTATCACAGCCCCATTAACCTCAATAACAACAACGAACCTCAATCATTACCAAAATAGGTCATTACCTTCCCTACATATTTGAAGCATACACTAACTCAATCATCTAGCTATAATACATCTTGCTCACTTTTCAGACAAACTATGATTCCTGTCACGCAAATATTACCCTTCGTCTACTTACACTCAATGCAACTAACATCACATGAGACTCACTTCACGCATTTAAAACATAGCACATAATCTAAATGATTTAAATAAAATACACATCTAACGCTTATCTCATAAGTCATCTTAATATTCTTTCCTTTATCATATACTAACAATTATCTTCTTTCACACGTCAACATCACCACTACACACTACCACCAACATCTCAATTTTCTTTTTGCCTAGCATCTCATTAAAAAAAAAGAAGCATCTAACTGTAACGCCCCCAAATTTTGGGTACGTTAAATAAAACATTTTATTATAAAAACGAAGCGAGTCCAGCTCGTTATTACATCATAAACCTTACAAAAGTACTTTTATTCAAATAACAGATGGATCTAAGGTTCCTAACTACAATTCTTCTTGCTTCTCCATTCTAGCCAGCTCCTCGGCTCCGAACGCCTCCAAGGTGAATAGTTCGCCCTGTTCGTCTATCAAATCTGACATATTATACCGGCGTCGCCACCCATATAATATGCCAGGGTCACCACAAGGCAACACCATGAGCTACGAAGGCTCAGTAGTAAAATCCTACTCTTCACCCTTGACTTATGAACCAATAAAATATCGATTTCCACATGATACGTATATAAGCAGTAATAACAGTCAATAACAATAACATCTCCACATTCCTTTCATACTATCGCTGGTGTCCAAGATTTCAGTTTTTCTCCTACGCGACTCGTCGTAGACCGTGTCACCATTTTCATTTACAAATTATCCTTTCAAATTCATTAGCTTTGGCTCCGTACCGTGGATATCCAAGCTACGTACACACCTAACCTCGGTTCCGCCGTTCCGGGTTCCCGAGTATCCTCACAATAGTTCCGCCGCACCGGGTTCCCATTGGCACACATTTGCATTGGCTCCTCTCCGCGGATAACCAAGCTATGCCTCACCATGGTTCCGCCGGTCCGGTTTCCCATGGGAACACACACAACCTCACAATGGTTCCGCTATTCCGGATTCCCATTGGAACACACACACACTTCTCGCAGGACCCTCAATTCAAAATTCACAACTCAGGTAAAACACAAATGGATTTTCAATCCGTATAAAAGCAGACATCATTTCCCAAGTTCACATTTATTCTTACATCATTAACAATGTATACAAACTCATAGGCACACCCCATTGCACATTGACAAATACTTTAAGTACCACATTATTCCTCTAAGTCTATCATGACGCCCTACATCACGTATTGAACCCACAACGACTCCACGACATATAATCGGCTAGGTTCTAAACGAGAATCTTATAGAACGATTGCCAAGGGAGCCCAGGAAGCTCAACAAGATGAGACACGAGGATACGGGTCACAGTACTACTCACCAAATTCCTAGACAAGCTCATGTCTATCCATAACACGCACCACATTGCCCCCTTATAGCCCACGGTACTCCTATTAATCTTACGGTCCATTCCCTTCTCAAACGACACTAATATTATACACTAATGAGTGTCAAGTGACAGGGTCAAACAATGAGTTACAAGGACACCGAGAAATCATGTCCGAAAGTGACTTAAACATGTTCTATTTATATAGGGAGCCATTACGACGGAACAAGAACAACCTTTGAAGTAGCTAGACTGACACACCTCCACTATAACAGTCATAAATTTCTGTGTACTAAGATTTTTCAGGCGATTCCAGTGGCAAATGAAAGATGACTTCAAGACCTTCGAATCAATATAAAGTTTTCATAAAACGGACATCGAACGAGGAAGTTATGGCCGTTTGAAGTGGGCTGAAACCCAGAAAACGAGACAGATTGCAGACCAGTATTCTAAAAATCACCATAAATTCAACTCTCAATGGTTTCGAATGATTCCAGCGGCATTAGAAGGGGCTCTAAGTCTACTCTATTTGATATGAAGAAACCAAAATTCAATCATGAGTTTAAGAAGGCGTAAAACCCAAAAACGAAGACCCTGTTCTGCAGATTTTCGGAAATGGAACAAACAACCTCAAACAACGAAACAAAGCACGATCTAGGTACATAAACACCGCATAAACCCATAACAAGAGTAAGAAATCCTTACCTCATGGGTTTTGAGCAAAACCCGGCCCTTTGACCAAGTCAACCGAGCTCCCACGAGGTCCGATCAAGATTTTTCTTCGATGGATAGGAAGCCCACGCTCCGTATAATGACTTTAATTCTTGGGTTTTGTTCGGAATCACACCCTAAGTGGATGAAATCGAGGAGAGAAGTGGAGGGAGAATTTCGGAGGGTGAGGGCCGAGAGAATAGGGAGAAAGAAAGAAAAAAAAGTGGAAAGGGAAAAAAAATGATTTTTTTGTGCCCTAGACGTCCATATATATGTTTATACTTATACTTATCACACTTGCACCCTTGCACTTGCAATAATATCACATCGACCCCTAATCATATAACCACGACACTATTCATATTTCCTCAATTTACGCCTCTACTCGATAATTACAATATTCCTTAAAAAAAAAATTACAGACCAAAAATTTGGGTCTCTACAATGGTAGTGGACAACATCTTACCCACAACCATTGAAACCAAAGCCTTGAAATGTCGCCGAAAGACGATCTGGCTGAAAAGTTCCCAATGGACGCTCAAACTTCAGTCACGGGAGAGAGAGATCGGGCGGGGGGGGGGGTGAATCGGAGGGGAAGGATCCCTCCCCTCCCACTGCCTGAGAAGGAGGGGAGGGGAAGGGCTGTTGGTGGCTAGGGTTTGGAGATTTTTAGCTAGAGACCTAGCCATGTCATTCTCAATATATGTGATCAAGATACTTGCCAGAAAATTATCATTTATCCTAGTCTTCACTAGTTTGATCCTACTGCAAAGTGCTAGCATTGGAAATTTGGAAGTCCACTAAACGAGAAATCCACTACTGCCGAGTCGTGCACAGTATCAACTGTTTTGGCTAACTTGTTTAATTTTTTAGGTTAAGTTGTTTTAGGTTAAAGTGGCGAGTTCATATAAGTTGGGAAATTTTCTTTTTTACATATAATAATTGTATTTTCTAAAATTCTTGTCATGGTGTTTACATCCTAAAATATGCCACCCAATAAGAAAAATACACGTGACACCAAATAGTGTATTATCCAAACAAAACACGTCATGATTAAGCCTGAGATTCAGAGGATCAAAGGGTTTAATGATGATGTTATTTTAGTACTATACGTTATTGTTTGGATTGGAGACGACCACATTTGGTTATCGAATGATAGGTGTTAAAATGATAATTAAGCTTAACCGTTGATTAACTCTTAAAACCGTCGAACTGTGTCATTAGAGACTCGTTTCATCAAGAAAATCGGTTATATTTACAGTGAATCATCTGGGTAAATTATTTTGAAGCACTAATTCATGTTGCACAAAAAGAGGAACCCACTACCCAGAAGTTAACCATGATCTTTACCAACAAACATGGAAGGAGAAGAGTTTTCTGAGAAGACCAAGTCAAGCAACCGTTCGAAAGCCTTTGCTACCGTTTTTGGAGGGAATAAAGAATGTTTTTAATCAAATTTGAACGAAGACGTAGGCATCAAAAGAAAACGTGAAGAATGCGGTTAAAGACAGACTCATCATCTATAAATAGAAGAAACAATTGAAGAGAGAACTCTCGACAAAAATTCATCATCTGACAATCCATACAAAATGGTTGCTCAAAGATCAAAAGTAGTTTAGGACTTAGAGTAATTTAGTAAGTTTAGTATTTTGCAAGTTTGAAGACTTATTTGAATGTAATCTTACTTTTGATTAAATTCAAGTTATCTTATATCTTTCTGTCTTTTTCTTGCCAAAGTGTAGTTGAATATAGGCTTGCTTTCGATTCAATTCAAGTGTGCCTATATTTCCAAATTATTCTTGTCAAAATCTTAAGAGTAATTGTATATAAACTTGCTTTTGATTAAATTCAAGCTTGTTTATGTTCAGTTATCTTTTTTGATTGAAGAGCATCAATCTATTATTTGATTGATACCTTTAGAAAAATGTTCTTAATTGAGTTAATCAAATGGATAACACAATTGCTTGATTAAATTAGCTATTTTGAGTTAATCTGAAAAGGATAAATTCTATTCTTTTTTGGCACACTCGCACACAATCATTTTGGCAAAGGTTGAGCTAATTTAGCCCAAACAATTTTTGGCATGCCCAGTGGGACTTGAAGGTGTCAAAATGCCAAGGGTTAGGAAACAAATAGAAACACCAATCTGTGGTTTAGAGCCAGAAGAAAAGGTTATAGCAAAGCAAGCTATGGAACAAGGCCTGCCCATTGGCCTTGAAGTTCGCCAAATAGCTTTAGGAATTGAGGAGCCTCCTTATGAAGTACTTCAAAATGACTAAGCGGGTCAAACTAGTGGTAAAAATCAAGATAAGGAGGAGATTTTCAGAGAAATGATGATTGTTTTTAGAGAGATGGCTCAAACTCAGAGAGCCATGATCTAGAGAGATGGCTCAAACTCAGAGAGCCATGATCTAAAGCATGAAAAACAGGCTACCTAATCTAGAGTCAGCAAGGCACAGACCAGGAAATATTGGACTAAACAACCATGCTAACTCAAGCACTCACCAAGGCCTTTTCGAAGGAAGATTTGGAGAGGATATTGGATAGGATAAAATGAAATCTAGGCTAGACAAAGAAAAAATGTACCAAGAGAAAATACCTCAATCTTGGTATGAGCCAGTTAGGCCAATAAAGTCTGTTAATGATGTCCCAAAAGAACCTTTTAATTTTAATCATGGTGTTCAAAGGAACAGCATGGATACACAGAGTATGAATACTCTCTTCGAACTAACGCTTGGGAGATAGGAGGATGTCATTGAATTAGACTAAGGGTATAAGCCAATTAGGAGAGGTAATACCCCTTAGAATCCTTCTCGAAGGATGCCTACTGCGAGAAATCATCCACCCATTTATAGAGATAATCTTACGAAAGAAACTCCATGGAATGCACAAGTTAATATCCCAACTGGTGGGATACAGTAGCTTGTGTATGGAGAACTTAAGAGAAAACCAAGGAGAGTCAAGTGTTCATAGAGAGCTCCATGAGGAAGATCTCATATAAACCCTTGTAGTGAACCAAGGACAAAATCTTCTTGGGCAAAATCCAGTGTTAAGAGACCAAGTGATTGGTCTCATCCAAGAGGTGCGTGGACCTCGAACTCGGGGGGTACAACCACAAATCTACAGGAAGCCATATCCTAAATGGATAGATAGGACATTCCAAATATCTAGGGACTTTAAAATCCCAGATTTTACCTTGTTTTATGGGGATGGGAGACAATCTTCTGTATAACATATTACTAGATTTTCTGCACAATGTAAGAATTTGGCTCAAAATGGCTTCATGAAGTTGAAATTATTTCCAATTCTTTGTCTGGACTAGCTTTTGCTTGGTATACCAATTTACAACCGAGATCAACAACTAATTGGTTTCAAATGGAGGAAGTGTTTCATGCATAATTTTTCCATGCAGAGCTTGAAGTTTCTATGGCAGAGTTGACTAGGTTAAGGCAGAAGCCAAATGAAAAAGTAGTTGATTTCATATCTAGGTTTAAGAGGGCTAGGACCAAATGTAAACTCCAATTGCTAGAGGCAAAATTTGTAAGATTAGCACAAGATGGTTTAGAAAGAGAACTTCGAAAGTGGTTTGATTCTACAGAGTTTAGAGACTTTGTAGATATAACCTACAAAGCAACTAGATATGAATCTTTGCTAGAAGAGGATATGGATAGACATAATTCTTCTTACTCAACTTACTATCGAGATCCCAATTATGAGATCGATGCTGCAGAAATAACTGAGCATGATCCTTGTGTTTGTGAACCCTTAATTCAAAAAAATGTATCTATAGGGTAGAAATTTAAATAGAAGGAGATCAATAAAGTTTATTCATTTGACATATCAGGCTGATGAAATATTTGATTATTTATTAAGAAAGAAGATTATTAAGTTGCCTCCAAATGTGAAACTACCCACTACAGAAGAAAAGAATGGAAAGACATACTGTAAATGGCATGATCTTTGGTCTCATGCGATGTTTTTTGTGACAGGATTCAGGAACAAATCAGGGAAGGGAGGATCAAGTTCCCAGAGAAAACTATGGGAATAGATGTAACCCCTTTTCCAAAGATTGAAGAAACTGAAGTCAACACCAACGTGCCAACTTCATTGGCTCGAACTGTCAAGAAATATTGGCAAGATAAGGAAGCACCAGTAAACATGAACTCTATTCAATATGGGAGAGGTAAGCCATATGGTGGTTAGCCTCAAAATATGGGTACAAGGCAGAATTATCACAAGCAAACCAATATTGGTTTTCCTCCGCAGAGGTTCTCAGGTAACAGTCATTTGCCAATGTTAGAAGCCTAATTTTTGGAGTGTTTATGTGTTGGATGCAAAGCCAATTATTTGCTTTTCAAGGATTTGGACAGAAAGGTAGTAAGTTTTTTCCCTAAAGAGGTAGGGATGAAAAGAATAACCTCAGCACAAGTCAAGCCAAAGGAAGAGAACAAGCTCTGGTTGACTTCAAAGAGGGATGTTCCTACTAGTCCAGTTCAACAAAATCCTTCTTTTCAGGTTCTAATGCTGGGCAATAGATTGCATAAAATGGTTGTGCTTGGACATGAAGATTTTTCTTTTGGAAGCTAACTTCTTTTAGTTACTTATACATCTTGTGATGATTTTATTTTGACAAAGATGGGTTTGTAACTAATTATTCTTAAGTTCCTTTTCACTAGAAAGTTTGTATTATTCTGAGCTGGTTGTACTTGTAACTAAGTTGATTCGGGCCGTGGTGCCAAAGCTGTATTTCTTTAAACATGGGGACTTGTTTGTAAATTAAACAGGTGGGAAACTCTTTTGGGTAATATGTATGATACGTGATGCTCTTTATTGAAATGTATTATTTATTTATGTTGAAAATCGTGGGCGTGACATTTAGAGTGATTTGATTTTGGACTGTGGCTGACATTCCCTTGGGTATGAGTGGGTGGCCTAACATTTTCTCTTAGAATGCAGGGTTAGTCTTTGTCTAGATCCCTTAAGTTGTGGATAATTATTTTTTTAATTAAGTTTTAGCACCAATAAAAAGATAAAATTTATAGTGATATTATTGAGGACTGTGGGTGACATTCCCTTGGGTATGAGTGGGTGGCCTAACATTTTCTCTTAGAATGCAGTATTAGTCTTTACCCGGATCCCTTAAGTTGTCTCCCCATGGTTGGGACTACTTTAATAACTATGCAATGCAATTTAAACATAATTATATGCCTATTGTTTCATTAAGTTTATCAATGAGTCCTTGATGGGTGAATTCATTTGGCAGGTTTAAGGTTTTGACAATTGAAAGCAATTTGGATCTCACTCTGCTCTCCCTACCCCTATAACTCTATGTAATTCTCTCGGTTGTGGCAACCACTAGGTATGATATTCTCTTTACTTCTTCCATTGTTTTGTCTTTTAACTATGTGTTTGGCTTTTCTAATTGGAATATTATTGGCTACATTTTACCATGGCTTAGGCTTTATCCACTTTTTTTCCTTTTTTCAAATTTTTTTGGGTTTTTGTTAATTATTCACTTGCACATAATTTGTGCAATAACAGTGATACAATTCTAATTGTGTGCCTTTAGAAAGGTTTAATGTTTATTGTTACCCCATCCTCTTCATCTACAGAAAGTCTTTTGGTTTTCTCCTTTGGAGGACAAATTATGGTCGCATGTTTTGGCCCTTGGGTAAATAAAGTGAGTTACAGAGTTGGTAAGCAACCATGGGGCACTACATAGATTGGACGTGAATGAATTTTTTTTTAGTTTCTTTTTTCAAGCAAGGACAAAAGCTAAGAGTATTTCAGTTGCACTTGATGGTTGTGGCTTATCTTCTTCAGAACAACAAATTTATTAATCTAACATATTATATTATACTTCATATTATTAGGAAAGCAAGGGAGCTTCAACCTTTCTATGGAATGACTTATAGACTTGAATATTTTCACTTGATCATATATTCTTCATGCATGTTAAAGTTTAGATCACTCTATTACCCATTTGATAATGTCTCCAATAATTTTTAGATTTCTAGGATATACTTTGTTACCTCCTTTTGTGAATGTTTGTTTTGTGATGAAAGAGAACGGAGAATTATAGGAACATAATATATTTTCTTAACAGGGTACGGAGAATTAGAGGCAATGGCTAGCAAAGGGAAGCCAACACATGTAGGCAGTGGAGAAAAAGATTCACGGGTATAACCTTTTGGCATATTTTCTATCTTTATTTTGATTAAAAAAAAATTGGGGGAGTCACCTTACTATACTATGTCTTTTGACCTATTTGGGTAGACAAAACATTAGTGTTTCAATTTTTTAATGAGTATTGGGACTACAATAATAATATATTAGAGTTGGTGCTACACATACTTTAGGCACAATCTAGTAAAGAGATATCAAAAGTAACACTTGCGCAACTTGTACGACGAGAACGAGAACAAATTCTAAAACAAAATACTACATAGCAATCGGAACAACACTCGCCGTGAGATACAAATGTAAGACTCTTATAAATCAAAATCTTGTTCCACTATCTACATCTTCTAACTATGTTAGTTGTAATTATTTTTGCAATTTTTTAGTTTCAATAATTGCTTAATGGAAATAAACATGATTGAGTATAATGATGCTTTTTAGAATCGTACCACTGTACTTAATATGTGAGCTGAAGCGCCATCCCTTTTTTAAAATTTAATTGCTAGATGATTGAAATGGTATGTGAACTGAAGCCCATCCATTTTTTGTTAGGTTGCATCAGATGACCAGTAACAGATACCGAGTTGGTTGTAGCTTGAAGCTTAAAAACCCTACAACTTTGTTATCAGTGATTTAATATAAAGTGAAATTACGCTATTATATTCAATTGAAGGGTTGATTATGTTCTTCCTTTTCCTTTTGATTTACTAAACTTGATGAAAAAAATATTATCATTTAATTGAATTACTGATTTTGTATTCTTAAATTCTGAAGTTAAGCTATTAAGCTAAATTTATTTTTAAGCCCATAAAGTGAATTTTGTAATAACAATTGGGTTTTTGCCAACTGTTATTAGTAGTTAGTAGCATGGTCAACATACTATAAATTTAAATGGTTGATTTATGTTAACCAGAGGATATATTTGAGCTATTATTGTTTGTATAGTTGGAATTTTACTAATGAGGCATTGGCCTTTAAGAGGTTAGAGGGACAAAAGTAGATAATTTCGTAAATCCCAATTTTGAGCCGTGCCTCATGGACCAGTTTTCCCATATTTCAGAGTTGTTATATTTTTATATGTATAGACTCTATAGTGTCTTTAACAAATTTAGACCATTAATTACATTAATTATAAATTGGTTGCTCTGGTTCGATTTCTCTCCGGTGGTGACGAGGTGGTTGCGGTCCCCATGGATGGGTTGCTCTTGGTCGTCTTTCTGTGCCGAAGTCCAGTCGGCGGCCTTTCTAATATCTCATTCAGGTGAGGGACCGACAGTTTGTCTTCTCTAGTCTGATGCTGCTGCTATTGATGTCACGACCCTAGCCCGCCCCTAAAGGCTCTAGTCACAACAAAGTGCCAGTGATTACATCACTAAGGCCATATTAAAGTTAACACCTCATTAGCAAATGACTAAAGGGACTCAATTAATGACAAGCGGAAGCAACTTCCATTTTATTACATATGCCAAATGCCAAAAGTCTTTACAAGGATCTCTACGTTGCAAACCACCCAGAGCTGTGCATATTTACAAGTCAAAAGTGTTCACAAGAGCAACTCCTTATCTACAAGTCCATATCTACACAGCACGACCAAAAGAAAGCTATACACGATCACTCTACGTCCCGATGCCTGAAAGGTGGGAAAATTCATAAGCCAAAGCTCGTATGAATGATTAATACGCAATTCACATGCTTTCCATGGACATTGATAAAACCATTTAAAAACGAATCACATCTCATAGCAACATAGCATAGTAATGCACATCCTCTATTCATTTCATGTCTACCAGGCGTCCCCGGTAGTGGATAAGCTAAGACGTCTTTCGTTATCCGAGATCATAGCCATGCCTTGCTAGCCTTTTAGCACGTGTCCCCTAGCAAGCTGGGACGTGGGAGGATGCCATTAATAGATAAAAACATGTCCACCTTTCATTGATATTCCATGGAGTTCATACCAAAATATAAAATATCATTGAAGTGAAAAGCTTATAATAAACCATGTGTCTTGGGTATTAATCACTCACCTCGGTCCGAGCTTCTAAACCACGTTCCCTACATAAGCATATAAGGTAATTATAATTCAGATTCAATGAAACACATTTAGACATCTAAATACTTTCATTAGATCTCCCTAGTAGCTCACAAAGGTCCAAGGTTAAGGTCCCAATCTAAGTAAACGCGGAACCTAACAAAACTGCAAAATCGGTATGGAGTCCAAAAACCAGCCTCTGTATTTTGGCTATAGAACTTGATAGGATTGGAATTAGATGCTGGGACCACCTCCATTGGAAAGTAGACTTTCGGGGCATCAATCTTGATATAAAATTTGCCCTAATCGGAGTCCGGATGTCAAAGATATGCTTATCTGAAGTTTAGCCTACTAATCTGTCTTGTTCAACGATTTTTTTCCCAAGAATCAGAAGTTAAAACTCACTAAGACTCTTATAATCAATCCCAACTTCACCGATCAGAATCTAAAGGTGAGAATAACAATAAAAACTCATGATTCCATTAGATTATAGAACATTGAAAGGAAATCGAGCCTGGGTTTTCAAAGATTCCATGAGAGTCTGTCAAGAACTCTATAAAAACCTCCATTAACAAGGATTTCACAACCCTAAGGTCTAAAACCCTGAAATTAACCCACTAGATCAAGGAGTTGAACTTGTAAAATATGAAACCCGAGATGGAGGATACACAAATTTACCTTGTGAAGCTTCAATTAACAATCTAACCCTTTCCTCCTTCTCCCTTCTTCTCTTTCTTGCCGTCTCTCCCTCTCTCTTTCGCTCTTCCCAGTCTCTCTCTCGTTATTTCCCAGGTGAAGCGGTGTGCTTACAAACAAAATACACTGTATGTTATATTTCCATCATCCTAGGGAAAATTATCCTATGTGCACCTGTCCTTGTGTCTTCCCTATCATGTCTGGCCGATTAGTGACATCTAGAGCATATATAGGTGATCAATTCCGTCCAACTAAAATAACTTCACTAGTTAACTACGAGCTTTTACTAAAAACACAATAATTATTCACGTATTATGTATAATTAAAAATCAGGGTTATTACAATTGAAGATCGTGAAGTTTGGAGGGGTTTTGTTGGGTTTTTGCTGCTGATGTTGATGGTCGGTTGGGTACCCTTGCCCTGGCTACTTCGGTGGTCTCTTTCGTCGACCGGATTTCAGCTGCCGGTTGCTACTTCTAGGAGTGGCCGGATCGGCTTAACAGCAAGGTTGGGTTTTTTCCGGTGGTTTGTACGGCAGGGGTTGCCTCGTTAGGGTTTTGGGGGTTGGCTTGGGTGGGCCAGTAGTTGGGTGTTTGGGCTTTATTGTTTTATTTGGGTGTTGATTGGGTTCTATTGTTTCTATTTTTGTGGACCCATGTAGACCCTTGGATAGTTGGGCCTTTGCCCTTTAGAGATGTATTCCAATTTTTTGTTGAATTCCCTTTCTCTTTTCCCTGTTTTTAATAAAATTTCATCTTTTATCGATAAAAAAAATATACATTAATTATAAAGATGAACGAAATACTATTACTTCCTACCGCCTGGGAGAAAAACGTTCCTTTTTTCATACATATCCCCTATTCTAAGCCTCCAACGTTTCCACATCACATGTGCAATTTATGAAAGGGAATTGATTTTCACACTCCCCTATCTGAAATTCACACTCTTCTTTGTTTTTTAGGGTTGAAAGTGTGTATTTTTATTTTTTTGCAAAAAATATTTTTGAAAAATGTGGATATAAAAATGGGGAGTGCAAAAATCACTCCCCTTTATAAAAATCCAAGACAAAGTCGACGTGGGCACCATCTGGCATAATTTTACTTTCAATTGGTGAGTAACCAGTTGGAAATGACGGGAAAAAGCATATGGCTGCCAACAGTCTTTGTAAAACTCAGCCCCCGTTGCAACAAAAATATGAGGTTGCATCTCCTACTAACGATGTCAAATTTGACATGGTAAGTGAAAGGGCTGACATGTGAAGCAATTCCAATTCAAATGTCAAATATTTATGTGTCATTTGACATTCCCTTCCACATGTCAAATTTGACATGTGATGTAAAAAATTTCTTTTCATCCCTTTATTCCAAAACTTTCTAAAATAATAAACTTGACATGTTTGTTGGAGTGGGCACCTTGAAAATGTCAAATTCTAACATGTTATATTGCCATGTAAGCCTTAAAATTTTGATATCCTCAAATTCGAAGCCAAGGCTTGGAGATGCTCTAAGCTGCAAACTGGAAATGTACTACTCCAGAGTGGCTTCAACAGCTAAAACAATAACTAGAACAAGGAGAGGAAATTGAATGAAAACCTTTACACCAAACAGACTCTACAAGATCTAGCAATGCCTAGTTGAAGAATAGGATTTTGAAAATCATGTGCCAAAAAAAAAAAAAATTCGAAATCCCAAATCAATGAACAACTCAAATACTCAAATGTTCTTCCCTTGGTAAGCTCTGAACCGTATCGGACCACCGACCCGGTGAATGATCACTGCTATTCGAAGACACTTGGGCTTCTCCCCTCATCTCCCTAATCATCCTCAACACTTCCCTCATCACAGGCCGATCTTCCGGCCCAATCGACACACAACCCATGGCAATGTTCAAAAGGGCCCCGAGTTTCTCCTCGGAAGCGTCATTACTATCACCTGATTCGGTCTCTTCTTCGCGTACTGACCGAACCCACAAGGGGATATCCGACCCGTGCTCCAAAACAAGGTCTTGGAATGGTGTTTTACCCGTTAGGAGCTCTAAAAGGAGAACACCGAAGCTGTAGACGTCAGATTGTTGAGTGGGAGGTTTTCGGATATCGCGGCATTCTGGGGCCCTATAGAAGAGGGAGGAGGCGCCGGATTCCTCGTGGGTATTTGGGTTTTTAAATGGGTTTAGCCCGTAATCCGTGAGACAGGATTCAAAGTCGGATCCTAATAGTACGTTCGAGGATTTTATGTTTCCATGGGTTAGACCTGGGTTTTGGTGGATGTGGAGTAGTCCTGTGGCCAAGTCCTCTGCTATTTTGAGGCATGAGGTCCAGTGGAGAGGTTTTCCACCTCCGTTAGCTCTTGTTCCTGAGGACAGTAGCAATTGTTATGGGCAAATCATGTACAATATTAACGAGAAACACGATGAAAACCAAGGGAGGAGTTTCGACTCAGCAAAGAGGCAGGAAAATTAGTACACAACCAAACAAGCAAAAAACCTTGTGCACTGACAGAATACATTAATCTTGTAAAAATAATTCCGTTGATTTGATAATATTTAGTTTAAAATTGCTCCAAAACCTAATGATATATAGGTGACAGTAAGTCAGTAGCAAAAAAAACAAAAAAAAACCAAGGCTTCTTATTAGGTTTTCAAAGGGATGACAAGTTTTTCCTGTCTCCCTGTTGTCCTATCATTTGCTACGTTCTAAATGTTTGTAGCCACCCACGTTGGATGCTGGATTACTTGGATAAGGCTGTAGAGATGTGTCCGATGGCCATATCCAATTTGGGTACACAAGTCGACTAATTTTTTGTAGAGTATGGAAAAAGGATAAGCAGGCAATAGCTGGAAAATAATCATTTCTAAAGTTTCACATGGATTGGAGTTAGAAGTGCTTTATGTTTCTTTTAACCCAAACTATTGTCAAGCATATTTCTATTGTTTAGGAATGCTAGACCCTGCACAACACCAATATGTGCTCAGGACGAGTTACCACGACCAATATATAACTTTTGGACCCACCACATTCAAAAACTTCATGTGTAGAAAGATTACTTTAGGACACATCGCCATCCGAAAATTCGAGTGTTGAAAGGTTTGACACTTCGATACATGCCCCATACTCAATCGTTTTATTCGAATCAGCTCATATCGTCATCAAGTAGTTAAAATGGGGGCAAAAGAGCAGAACATGGAAAATAAATATTAAATTCATGACAACACTAGGCAGCAGAAGTAACTCAAAACAGCTAAATCAAAGGTTAGGGAAACTCAAACCAGAAATCAATCGTTTTTTGGGTACACATCATTTTTCCACGAACATTTTTCAATTTTTGTAAAGAAAACTCCTCTTAAGACAATGAAGTTGAACATATATAAGAGCTTCAAATTTACGGTCCGTCTCAATAACGACTTAACCATCTGGTCTGGGAGGTGCTTTCTGAAGAAAGTGAAAGGCTGAAAGCCATGGGTCAACAATTTCAAACAGACCCAATGAGGAATTAAACCATTAGGATTATACACTATCCGGTTGTTTGTCAGCTGGATGAGTTTTAGGGGATAAGCACAAGGGGAATATTATAGAATGGAGAATATGGTAGAAGGGGAACCCAACGATCTAAAGAGATGGTTTGTTTATCGTATTTGTAAAGAATGAGGAGTATATATATGCATGATTTGTTTTGTACTTGTTGATGGGAGTCACTTGGAGTCCTGTACATATAAAAGAATATCCCACAAGGAGTTACGGATCCTGAAATATTGAGTTCCCCTCTCCCCCTTTTACATCATCATAATAATATCCTATATCGTCTGGGGAATTAGAGAGACTGCGCATGCACCCCCGTCTACCACCGATCCCGTAACGTGTAGAATACGTCTTTATGCATCTTGGAGTGATATACGATTGTTAGAACCTACACGAAGGGAGGCAAATACGGCTTCATGATTTTAGTGTTTCCTACTATTTTGGTCACTTGTTTAGTGTTTGATGATTGTTGTGTGATAAATTCCCAGCAAGTAGTATGGGTGGACAAGAGCGGGTGGATGATGATTGTAGTGGCCCGGAGTAAGTAGACTCGGGCTGACCCCGAGACGCTTCCCATTGCGCATCCCGGTTTGGATCGTGGTGCCCAATAGCGCATAGCCTAAAGGCAATATTATTAAAGGCCCAGGCAGCCTTTGGGATGTCACTCGGTACATCAAGAAGACCACCCATGGTGCCTTGGGAACAACCCCCTGTCTCGATGAACCAGGTCCCTCGGGCAAACACGTCACCATGACGTAAACCGAAACGGTTACTGCACGAGGATCATCATTGGAGTTGAACTGGCCATGTGCTCTGTAACCGCTTTATCCCATACGTCACCTATTACGTTACCCGAGGCGGTTACCCGAACGTACCCTCCACGCGCTACCTTGGAGTCCAAGCAAAGTAAGGTCTATAAATACAAAGGGACTCTAACCTAGATTGGTATGTCATTCTTCCCTAACCCTAGACCTATACACTTCTCCCTACATCTAACTTGATCATCGGAGGGTCACTGGGCTTCCACAGGCCTAGTGACTTGTTGTAGGTCCCGCGGCGGGCACGCAGAGCAGCGGAGGAAGGAACTAGAACCAACCCAGGGTCAAGATCCCAATAAACCGAACCCCTACAATTGGCGACTCTACTGGAGATCTGATCGACTTCTCAGCCTTCCATTTCTTCTCCTTCCCAAAATCTCCATTCAAAATTCCCGAACCAAGATGGTGGAGGTACAAGATCCATCTCTCAGCGACACGACCTTGGACTCGAACCCCTCGGAGTTCCCCACCTGGGCTCCGACGGAGCCAACGTCCTGGGCAAGCAGCATGTCTCCATCGCTGAAGGAGCTGGCACCTTAAACACCAGACGCAGGGCTATCCTCCAAACTCCATACCTACATCTATCACCAGGAGCGTCCGCCTCCGATCATTCAAGTCTAATGACCTCGTTTGGAAGAAGGTGATAGAGAAGGCCAAAAAGAAGAAGCTCATGGTAACTGGGAAGGACCGTTCCGTGTGCTCAAGCATTTTGGCTCGAGCAATTACAAACTTGAAAAGCTGGATGGAACTCCCATTGCCAAGTCTTGGAACACCAACAATCTTAAGAAGTTCTACGGCTAGTGATTAGTCATCTCGGGGTAGCCTCTTTAGGCCTCCTCCCTATTTGTTTTCATGTTGTTTCATTTTCCAAGAAAGGCTATTATTGTAATGACATTCAAGCAGTTATTAATGAGAAGCCACTTTTCATTCCCCTAAATACTATGTTATCTACTATCAATTTTTCTTTTGCAATTGTTTTATCCCGACTCGGTTTGCATTTCCTTGTAAATCGTTTTATCACGACTTCCGGGACTTGGCCCTCCGAGAGGTTAAGCCCTCCTCCCCAACTCCACTCCCACTAAGTCGCCTCAGGTCACTATGGTCGCTCAGTCTTTCGATGGATTACCCCAAGGGCAGTCGTTCTTAACAAAGCCGAGCCCCTTGAGATACATCATCCCCCATGCCACTTCCTGCTCGGAAAGGTTGCCTACCCCCTTCGTGACCCTACCACCTATTCCTTAGCAAGAAACGACCGCTCGATAGTGTGCAACCATTCGCTTCAAGAAGGCCTGTTGGCATTCCAGCCAGCCCAACTTGAAGTAGGGGACACCGAAAAATCTCTTTTTTTCTAAAGCTATCCACTTGTTTTGCTTCGGTTTCACACTTGCTCGCAAATCTAGCAAGGCCCGCCCGAAGTTATAGACAGTGAAAAATCACTTTTTTCAAAACTATCCAACTGTTATGCTTTAGTTTCAAACTGGCTCATATACCTGGCAAGCTCGCACGAAGCAAGGGGCGCAAGGATTGTCAAGCAAAGTTAGGAACACCCACTAAGCATGGCAACAAATAGGAAACACTAAATAAACCATTCATGCACAAAAACAAAATGTCAAAACCATCCATGTGCAGAGAATCAGAAAGTGTGGTGTTAAAGCCTACCGAGGACCTAGCATGGGCCAATTGTTTGGCACCAGTCCTGCCAAACTATTACAAGTGATCTGGCTCAGGCCAATTTTTCGGCTCTAGTCACACAGAGCAAAAACATATTTACAAACCCACTAGAATGGCAAACTCCAATTGTTTAGAGCCATCCAGCCAAATGTAAACTGTCCTAAGTTCAAAGTTTGTTCGAATCAACACAAGAAAGAAACGTTCAGGGGGTAGGGGCTACTACTATTTTCAATGCGACCTTGCTCTCAAGCTTCTTGTTCGGCTCGGCTCTTTGTTCTTCAGCAATGGGATTGGGCATCTTTATTAGTTCGGCAGGAGGCTCGGGAAGGGTACGAATGTATGAACCCTCTGAAGGATTCACAGTCGCCATCAAATGCTTGTGATACCACTTCGCCCCAGCCTTAAAATGGTCAGAGTAGATATCGGCCACAATATCCCTCACTTGCGCTTTACACTCCAATGTCGCCTTATCATATCCTTCATCATAGCCCTTCTGGTCCATTGCATCCATCTGCAATTGCACTTGGCTCTTTAAAGCGGCAAGTTCTTCATTGGACTTTTGCCCTTGAGCTTGACGTCCTTCCTCAGTCCTTCAAACTTGTCGAAGTTCTTTTGATGCTTCGAGGTCGCCTCCCGAGCCAGTCATGCATGTTCATGCTCAACCACAACAGCGTCTTCGGCTTCTCTCATGGCCACGGATTGCTTAATCATTTATCCATGAAGGCAAACGACACAAACACTAGCCTGCCCAAAACAATGCATCAGTCACCCAACGATAAAGTGTAGACAAGCAAAAGCATTATGAAATAAAATGATGCACTTGCCAAGACAAGGCTATCTCACCATTCAGTGAAGCTGGCTCCTTCGGAGCTTCGTTTACATCCCTCGGCAGAGATCTCGCCCGGAGAATCTCATACGCCACTGACGAGCTCAGGTCAGCACAATCCCCGTAGTTGATCTGACGTCCTAAGAAGGTCTCAAACACTGGAGTCCACGGAGCTTTCAGCTACTCATCCGTAAAGACGTTTGTCGCGCTAGGATCCCTCGGCCCTGACTCCCTCCCTCTGGATCAATCACGTTCTTACCCAAATTTGCCTCACTCCCCTCCCACCCTGTTGTCGCATCGGTCCGCTGCTTCTTGTGCGGTTGAGAATCCTTGAAGAGGACTGTCGAGCGAGATGAGCTCAGAAAAGCTATGTGTCCTCTCCTCGCTCCCCTAACCGCCAGCCTCAAGTTGGCCGGCTCTCCTTTCCTCACCATCTCTCCACTTTTGGGCGAAGGCTCTGGCATCGGACAGTTGATTGGCTCACAGATTCTCCCAAGCATAGGCGAATTGCTCCTGATCGCCTCGGAAGATATCACCACTCCTGCTCGCCCTCTTCCTTTGCCCCTTCTCCCTCGACTGCATGCCCGAGTCGAGTTCTCACCGGCCTGCTTCCTCGATTTATTTGTGAGAAAGCAGGTGTAGGATGGCTTATAACCGCGGAGATGGGGGCCGTCCTCCTGACAAGCGAAACGGTGTAAGCTGCTATTATAACCGAGCGATTACACCTCCTCCGATATCGCTCTACAACATTCATCCCTGTGAAGGTAGACAAGGAACGATACTCAATAACGAATTACAACAAGAGCAATAAGGAGTAAAAATAAAGACAAGTGCACATCAGGAGAGCCTGTATTCCATTGAACTGGATCATTGCCAACCTCTTCAGGACCGAACATAAAGTTCCCCGACACGACAACAAATGTGTTCGCCCAAGACTCGAAGTCGAGCAAGCTCTCTATCAACAGATCCTTGTACTCTGGCCAACTAGCAAGGTAGTACCAACCATAGCAAGGGTTCTTTCCGAGCGAGTACGCCCCAAACAACTCCTTGATCCTGAAGTTTGGGACTTCCCTCCTCCGTAACTCGATAATGTTCGCAATAAGCTGAGAAAAGGTGAGGGTCAGCTCCCGAAGGACATTTCAGACGAAAGGATGGAGGGGAAACCTAACTCCACCCTCGGTAATGGCCATTAGAGGGAAAGTCAGCCCCCCCCCAAGTATTGGATATCGTTCGAATGTGACACCCCTCTTCTAACTCGGACATTGGGAGGAATGGAGTAGGCCACCACGAATTTCTCGTAGGACCCCTGTAACGATCCGCTCCATCTTTGTACAGTATTGTCCGCTTTGGACGCCCAAAGCCCATAGACTTCCCAATAGGTCACCCATCCTTGGACTACCTCAGGATAAGCACGCTTAAATGTGAAGTTCCTATGTGCTTTGGCCTACTTTCACGGCTTTAAAAGGCTTTGTATAAGTAGGAGGGATCTTTTCTTATGAACCATGACTTGCCCCCTCCCCTCCGGACGGAGCCTGCTATCCTACAGTACCGCCAGCCACCAGAAAGTGGGGTGTCACAATCTACCCCCCTTAGTGATGCAACGTCCTTGTTGCATAGGCCCAATAACCTCCCTTGGTGTCCATGGTGTCAGAGCGCATCCTACCCACCACTTGGACCAGGGTGGGGCTCTGATACCATTTGTAATGACCCGTTCCATCTTTATACAATATTGTCCGCTTTGGACACCCAAAGCCCATAGACTTCCCAGTAGGTCACCCATCCCTGGACTATCCCAGGGTGAGCACGCTTAATTGTGAAGTTCCTATGTGCTTTGGCCCGCCCTCACGACTTTAAAAGGCCTTGTACAAGTAGGAGGGATCTTTTCGCGTAGTACCTCGCCTCCCCATCAAAGAAATGGAGGATGTGCAGGGGCACTCTGCTCTTCCTCGTTGGACCTCCTCCGGAGCCTCGACCTCAACATCTTGGCCCGACGAGCTCGCGGGATCGACGACGAGAGACAATACCGGAGAGTCTGACATCTGTTCAAAAGGAGGGTCAAGAGGCTCGAAATAGTCTGTTGGGACAGGAGTGGCCCAGAGCACTCGGTCTGGACTACGAAGGAAGTCGTCTATGAAGTCTTCTTCGCTCGGGGTAATGAATGCTGAAGTGCTGTTGGAGCTGTCCGAGGAGATCTCAATGACCATTCGCCCGAACCTAACAAGATGCACATGCAAGAGCTGTTAGCTACGTGGATGCTCAGAATCAAGGAGGTTTAGTCGTTCGGGCATAGTCAGGTCATCATTCCTCGGACTCCAAAACACTAAGTTAATAGCCCAGACGAGGGGTATTCTTCCTCAGGAAGAACATCAAGCTCGGGAAGAACATTGAATAGTGTCTATTCATCTTCTTCCCGCTTTCCAGTCAGTCCAGGTCCCTCCAAACGACGAATTCGACCAGAAAACGTTGCAGAATGCATTAAAAAAGCTAGAAAACTTGAGAGAAGTGTCGATGGATCAAAGTGTCGATCGATCAACATACCTGAAGCTGGGAAGAGATCTCGCTGCCAAACGCGCACAAAGTCGATCCAAAGCCCTGGAAACACGAGTTTAAGAGAGAAGAGCTCTGATGCTGATGAACTGGAGAGAGAAAATGAAAGTGTCGCTCTCTCTCTTCCGCTCCTCCTTTTATACTAGCAGTTCAAAGATCGAGGGGGCGCAGAAACGGAGCGACACCTCAGAGGCCGTCGGATGTGCGACACATGGCGGCAATCAACGGCTCACAGAAGATCTGCGACGTCAGGAGCGACACCTCGGTTGTCCAAGCCATTAGGGTTGCAACGCGTGGCAATGATTTGACAGAACGTACCAATCAACTGACACGGCATGTGCCAAGCCAACTATCACCATACGATCGATTGATGCGTAGCTCCTAGGGCTGGAGCGAGGCTTTGGACAATTGCCAAGGAAATTATGAAGGCCCCCTCGAATAGAGATCTCAGTGCCTGCAATCACTACTATCAATCCCCCATGTGCTGAGAATGATGCCCAGACAGATTGAGGGGTTATTGTAGTGGCTCGGAGTAAGCAGACTCGGGTCGACCCGAAGACGCTTCCCATTGCACATCCCGGTTCGGATCTTGGTGCCCAACAGCGCATAGCCTCAAGACAATATTATTAAAGGCCCGGGCAACCTTTGGGATGTTACTCGACCACCCATGGTGCCTCGGGAACAACCCCCTCTCTCGATGAACCAAGTCCCTCGGGCAAACGCGTCACCATGACGTAAGCCAAGATAGTTACTGCACAAGGATCATCATTGGAGCTGACCTGGCCATGTGCTCCATAACTGCCTTATCCCATACGTCGCCTATTACGTCACCCGAGGCGGTTACCCGAGCGTACCCTTCACACACTAGCTTAGAGGCCAAGCAAACCAAGGTCTATATATACAAAGGGACTCTAACCTAGAGAAGTACTGTATGTCATTCTACCTTAACCCTAGACCTATACATTTCTCCCTATATCTAACTTGATCATTAGAGGGTCACTGGGCTTCGACAACCCTAGTGACTTGTTTCAGGTCCAGCGGCAGGCGCGCGAGGCAGCAGAGGAAGGAACCAAAACAGACCCATGGTCAAGATCCCGATAAACTGAACCCTTACAATGATTAAATGTGTCGATTGTACATTTTTGTCCTTGCGTAATGGATAAAAGTGGAATCAATGGGGATATAATGGCCATTAAAGATGGCAGATCGATATAGAAGGATTGGGGAGAGGCTATCTTTTATGCATTTGGCTTTCTCCCAGATATATAATTCGGGAATAGCATATCCCCTCTATTCCATTGCAGACGGAATGGCAACAACTAATTGCATTACATTTTGATGACATCTAACGTAAATCCGTGATGCTTTATACGACATTAACCTCGGCGTCGTATGAGCTACAAGTAGTACAAGCAATTAATCCATCCAACATGTACCGCCTATGGTGGCAACCAGTTGATTTATCCCAAGAACAAATATTTTTTTACAAGTGAAAGATGGTTTATAGAAAAAATTACTAGTTAATTTGGATCACAGAGTCTACAATCTACACCACCAAAACCAAAGATTGAGGTAAAATTTATGCTTTCTGCGGCTATGATGATTCTAAGCCAATGATATCGGACTAACCCAATGATATCGGACACTCCATAAAACTTTGGTTGATTAATGACCGGAAGACTTGGGATCTTCTCCGGCAACTTAAAAAGAGATTGGACCATGGGGTTTATATATTAGTGGGCCCTTTTATCATATTTTGTCCATCATATTTTTTGGATATCAATTATTATGATTACGGAATGAATTTATCTTGAAAAAAGATTCTTTATTACATTATATCAAACACAATTTATCAACATAAATCTGTACTAATCATGTGTTGATTTGTATCAAACAAGAAGAATTTTGGCTTAATGAATGTTATCGATGAGCTCTGAAAGAAAAACAAAGTCCGTTCATTAAAGAAGGCCGTTTAATGATCACAATTAGACAAAACTGGTCACAGAGGAGCTGCTCCCACCCCAGAATGTTGCCAGACTTGGGAATTACTAATAAGTATACGATTCATTCAAATAAAAAGGGGGCAGTCTCTTCCAGATTTCAAATTTTTTTAATTAGTGTTCCCAAAAAAGGGGACACAAAAAAGAAAAACAAGGTTTGCCATCTAATCTTTATTCTTTTACCCAAATATTTTACTAGCTAAAAGAATATAGTAATAGTTTTTTAAGCATATGATATCATACTCTCCTCCGGGCATTTTTCTCCGCTGATGGCTTCACACAAAGTCACTTCTCCAAGTACTTCTCCAGGGCACGTGGACACATGCATGCATGATTTTCTTTTTCTTTTTTTTTCTTTGTTTTTAAACCAACGTGTATGCATCATTTCTAGTACTAATGTATTCTCCTCTCTCTTCATTATTTTAGACTTTTTAGCGCTTTTAAGGAGCAATTATTCAATGTTCACCTAATACCATGTGACATTACCTATGTTGTACTCCCAACCATTTACATAGCAACAAATTATGTATGCTAATTATTATTATTATTATGTTACCACAGTTTTTTTGTGTTAAATTATCATGTTTCTTCTTTTGTCTAGGCCATTATTCATGTTTCCTATTTGGTCTAAGTTTTTTAGTTACGTATATTTTCCTAATTTATTTAGGGTCTTGGCAGTCAAGTCTTGTAGCCTTTATAAAGGCATGTTAGGCTAATGTTTTAGATACAATCAATATTACACATCAATGAAAACAAGCTTCTTATCTATTCACTTTTCTATATCAAAGTCATAAGATCTAGGCCATGTGGGATACTTGCTCTCTGACGGGAAACCTAAAAATCACCACCGTCTACTGGGCACGCATAGTTTACTTTATCAATCTCCTTCATGCTTTCCAGTTGCCTTTACCCACCATGCCTCTTCACCACCAGCGTTCATGGCTTTCCAATTTCTGGCTTCTTCATTTTTTCGGCTTTCCTTGGTTTCTCCAGGTTGTCTTCCTTGTGCCTTGCTGTTTATTTGGGTCGTGATTTCTCCTAGCTATCTCTTCTAGGTTTTTAGCTCCTCGGCTCTTGGTTTCCTATTCAAACTCAAATTAGTAGATCTACTTGAGTTTGAGGAGAGATGTTAACATAATACTATAAAATATTATGTTACCATAGTCCTTGGTTCTATTACGTTTCTTGTTTTGTTTAGGTCATTATTCTTGTTTCCTAATTTGTCTACGTTTCTTTGTTACGTGTGTTTTCCTAATTTATTTGGGGTTCTTGGTGGTCAACTCTTATAGCCTATATAAAGGCATGCAAGAGTTATGTTTTAGACACAATTAATATTACACATCAATGAAAACAAGCTTCTTATCTATTCACTTTTCTATCAATGCATTAGGAACGTTATCATTCACTTTTGTTGATAGTTGAAAGACAACGAGCGCCAAAGGGCTTGTAGCCTAATGGTATTTCTTGATCATTCCTTTGTGAGAAGCTTGGATTCAAACGCCGTCAGGGACGTTTGCGGTTTAGGACTATAGCCTTTGGACCTCCTATGGACTAACTTACTAACTATCCTCCTAATCCCCACTAATGTATACCGCTTGGCAAAAAAGAAGAAGAAAGACAAAGACTAATATTGTGTGGTAGTGATCCTTTGTTTGCGGGGAGTAGCACATCATGTGGATCCCTGATAGCAAAATGAATACCGGAAACGATCGGACAAACACAGACGATTCTGTAAAGAGTCAGTAGGTAGTGGACCAAACGTGCCCCTCAATTGACTAACTTACGTGCTTGGAATTTTCACAAAGGCCAAACGAATGGAAGGGAAAGAAAAGAAAAGAAAATAAGAAATTGGATGATTAATAAGTGGATTAATTGCATTTTAGAGCTTGTATTATGTGTAATTTTAAGCACAATGACAAAATTTCGATTGCATTTGTGAAAAAGTTTAGAGCAAAAAATATTAAACTTCTTTAGGAGAAAAAATAAATGTTTGTCAAAATAATATTATTAACATTAGAGCATCTCAAAAGGGCAAAAGGGAGGTATCGAATTTCTATGCCACATCTTAATGACATACTCATACTCAGGAGGGACTGACATGGGAGCACGTGGGGGCATATGTGCCCACTCAAAATTAAAATAATTTTGTTATATTTGCATATATTTAGCATAATCTGAAAGTGTGCTACTACACATACACGTACACTCACCTATAATAATTTTGTTATGTTTCAATTTCGTCATATAGTGCTTTTATACTTGTTGATTTCTGAATTGTTTGTTTATTTGGAACAATTTTTTCTTAATTCTATTTTTTTTAACCAGTCTAATAGCAATATTGTAAAATAAAGTCATTAATAAAACTATCTCGATCATTCTAAAACTTATCGATGACCATGTAAAAATTGCTCTACAAATTTAGTTTGAGATTCTGTACTCATTTTTTCATAATTTAACTAAAAATATGTGTTATAAACTTTTGTAGTTTGTAATGTATGCCTTAATTATGTACGATCATATTGTGGCTAGCAAAAAAAAATTAATTTTTGCCATTATGATTAATAAGGTGCCCCCATTAAGCTATACATTCTTGGGATCCGTCTCTGCTCATACTTACTACATCACAAGTCCTTGACTTTTAGGAGCAAGGTACTGTGTCCTCAGTTTTCGTCCCAAGCTCGAAATATAATCCAAAATGTTCACTGTTTAGAGCATAAAATCGAGTCGATCAAGTATCAATAGCTTACTAATCAAATTACGAGTATATATAATTCTGTTGTGTGCTTTGAAAATGTATTAGCTATAATTGAAGAAAAACACGATTTGCTTTTAGTGGATTAACTATGTCAAACTGCCTTGATTTTGTATAGAATTGTTCTTTGAGTGATCAATGAGCGTTTCAGATTAGGACTTTGAGCTCTGGACGAAAATTAAACTAAAAGCACAACATGGCCCTTGCATCCCCATTTATGAGACAAGTTGAAGAGTTACTTGCAACGAGAAAGTTCCAAGGGACTCTTTAAACTTCATTTTCTTTGAATTAAAGGCAACTATTGTAAACAAATTAGTGCTTTGTTTGGTTTGGGATTTGAGTAGTGTTTTTGGATAATGAGTGGAGAGAGAAATAACCAAACCAGACCGAGCCTTGTGTCCCAATCACTTGGGGTAGGTTACATGAATTCTTTTCTTTCATTGAACTCTAATAAGGGCCACTTGTTCACATACACCCATTATACTCATATCTTTACGCACTACAGCATCTAATGTCAATTTAGATCTATCCCTCCCCGTGACATTGCTACCTAAAGCTATCATATCCGCTCTTTTAACTACTGCATCTTTTGGTCTACGGTAGACATGCCCAAACCACCTTAGCCTATTTTCCTTCAACTTCTCCTCTATAGGTGCTACACCTACCATCTCACGAACTGTTTCATTTCGAATCTTGTCTCGTCTAGTCTTACCACACATCCACCTCAACTTCTCATTTCCGCTACACTCATCTTGCTCATATGTTGTTTCTTAATAAGCCAACATTCTGTCCCATAAAGTATCGTTGGTCTTATGGCAGTTCCATAGAATTTTCCTTTCAATTTTGTGGGTACCCTTTTGTCACATAGTACACCAGTAGTGCTTCTCCACTCGAGCCACCCCACTTGGATCCTATGGGTCACATCATCAGCAAACTCTCCATCTCTACTAATAATTGAGCCTAAATACCTAAAATGATCACTCTTTGGTATCGCCGGTCTTGGATCATCACTCTTTCTTCATGCGCACTACTGGTACCACTAAACTTGCACACCATATACTCAGTTTTACTCCTACTTATCCGAAAACCCTTTGACTCTAATGCCTCCCTCCAAATTTCTAGTTTCGTATTAACACCTCTAGCAGTTTCATCTACGAGGACAATGTCATCTGCAAACATCATACACCATGGAATATTCTCTTGAAATTGTCTAGTCAATTCATCCATAACTAAGGCAAAGAGGTACGGGCTCAGGGCTGACCCTTGATGCAATCCTACGGTGATTGGAAATTCACTTGTTTCCCCTACTGGTGATCTAATGGTAGTGATGGCACCTTCATACATGTCTCTAATCACCTCAACATATCATTTGGTCACTCATTTTCTCTCCATAACCCACCAAATGATGTCTCTAGGCACCCTATCATAAGCCTTTTCTAAGTCTATGAAAACCATATGGAGATCATTCTTTGCTCTGTATTTTTCTACCAATCTCCTTAATAGGTAGATAGCTTCCATGGTTGATCTTCCAGGCATGAACCCAAATTGTTTCTCTGACACCATAGTCACTATTCTCAAGCGACATTCAATAAATCCCACAACTTCATCGTATGACTCATCAATTTAATACCTCTATAGTTGTTGAAGCTTTGAATATCCCCTTTATTCTTATAGATAGGTACTAAGGTGTTCCTTCTCCATTCGTCGGGCATCTTCCTAGTCATAATAATCTTGTTGAACAACTTCATCAACCAAGTCACCCCAAAGTCACCTAGACTTTTCTACACTTTAACCACTTTGACCTTTTATATTCTCCGATAAAACACTCATATTCTATATTCTCGCCAGGTACATACACGTCCTTCCCACCAAAGCCTCCTTCATATTTCTCGTTTAACAACTTATCGAAATACGACTTCAATCTATCTCTGATCGCCTCCCCTGATTGCCTCGTCTTTCACCAACACCACCGAATCAATACCTTTTATACACTTAACTTGAGAAACGTCTCTAACTTTCCTTTCTCGTAGTTTAGCAAGTTTATAAATATTCTTTTCTCCATCTTTACTATCGAGTCTTTTCTCCATCTTTACTATCGAGTCTAGCATAGAAATTCTCATAGGCTTTCAATTTAGCATATCCCTAACGGTTTTTAGCTTCCTTACTAGCTTGCTTATAACCTTGAAAATTTTTCACATTCCGATCCTTTTGCCACTTTTTTAAGCACTCCTTCTTTGCTTTGACCCTGGTTTGAACCTCGTCATTCCACCACCACGTCTTCTTAGAAATTGGACTTTTTCCCTTCGACTCTCCAAGAACTTCTTTCAATATTCTTCTAATACCGTCAGCTATCGTATTCCACAAATTGTCATTATCGCCTTCCACTCCCCACCGTACTTCTTGAGACATCCTTTCCTTGAATACCTCTAGTTTCTCCCCTCTTAGGCCCCACCATTTAGTCTATGGGCATCTAGTTTCCTTTCTCCTTCTATTATTCCCCTTGAGACAAATATCTAACACAAAAAGTCTATGTTATGCCACTAAATACTTGCCGGGAATAACCTTACAATCCTTACATGTCAAGCAGTCTGCACCTCTAGCAAGAAAATAGTCGATTTGGCTTCTATTGGCTCCACTCTTAAAGGTAATTAAATGCCCCTCTCACTTCCTATAGAGAGTATTCCCAACTATAAGGTCAAAAGCTACCACGAAATCTAAAATCCTCCTACTACCTTCATTAAGGTCACCAAATCCAAAGCCACCATGCACCGTCTCATACCCTTGCTTATGCACTCCCACATGACCATTGAAATCGCCTCTTATAAATAGCTTATCGCCAAAAGGTATCCCTTGAACCATGCCATCCATTTGCTCCCAAAATTGCTCTTTAATAAGATCATCCAAGCCTACTTGGGGTGCAAAAGCACTAACAATATTAACTATACTCTCTCCGATCACAAGCTTAACTGAAATAATCCGATCTCCTTTTCTTGTTACTGTCTTTCAGATGTTTATCTACTATGATACCTACCCCATTTCTACGTCTATCCTTACCCGTATAGTAAAGCTTATAACCTGTGTCCTCTATCTCCCTAACTTTCTCCCCTACCCACTAAGTCTCATAAGGAACACCCTAGCATGTCTCGTAATCATATTTGGATTCATGTCATGAAGATCTGACGAGTTTTTTTACGTCCTGGCTGTAATAATTGAAGAGAGAGGTAAATAGTGGAGAGAGATAGAGGGAGAAATGAAAGTAATGATAGAAAAATAAGAGAGAGAAATGAGAGTAATAATTCAGTTGAGCAATATTTTTTGTTACGGCCTAACATTTTTTTATTTATTTAATTAATTTTACGAGCCACTTCTTAATTGGGTGTTGTGGTCGGATCCTAATTATTTATTTCACGTGCACTATGGGCATAGTTGTTATTATTATAGTTTTGAGGGTATAAGTTTAATCAATTTTAGTAATTAGTTTTGTATCGTAATTAGATACTCTATTTTATTCGTCCATTATATTTAGGGGAAACGTGTGTGAATGTGTAGTGTTATTAACTTAAGAGTGACGATATATATAAACATACATACATACGGTGTTAGGGTTATTTTTGGAGAACATTGAGATTGAGAGCAGCCGTCGAACTTCGAAGAAAGGTTTTACTGGGGTTCTTTCAAGGTAATAATATACTCCCATCTCTCTCGCTTCTGTCATCCACCTCTTCTCATAGCAATAGGATGCATGGACTTAAATTGGGTAAATTAATTAATTTGCATTTTGTGTTGAGAGAGAGATGGGGGGGGGGGATGTGCTGTTGAGGTTCTTATACAGTAAGTGGATCCGAGTGTGCGGTGGTGTTTTGGGGGTGCGGGGTGATGATGTGCACATGCTGCCGTGTTTGTGTGAGTGAGTTGGCAGGTTGCCTTGATTTGGTGTTGTTGGGAGTTGGTGGTGTTAGAGATTGGAGAAGTAATGATATAATTCTTCATGTAGCAGGAGAGTTAAATGGGTGAGGTGGTGTGCTGATACAACTGGTGTGTAGACTAAATAGTTGTGCTGTGAGTTTGGGAATGGAGAACACTGTTAGTGAGTGAGTGAGTTAGCTTTAGGATTAGTTAATTGTAATTTTACATCAGTCGTAATTGCTACAGTTAGTGATAATATTACTATATGATTCTTTGTTCAAGTTAGCTCGTTTTGTGCGATTTGAGTTGCAATACTTTTGGCCCAAGTGAGTGGTTAAGCATGTTACGTATTTGCGAACTTTCCCATATCCCTTAAATTATTATTTTAGAAAATTAATGATTGAAATTGGGAACATAGATTTGTTTTATTTGATTCTTGAAATTGGCATGCGGATTGGTGAAACCATTTGTTGATCGAATAATCTTTTGGTGAGAACTTTGTGGATGTTGATGGGAACATATTTTGGGAGTTCAGGGAAATTAATCCTCTGTGTGCGGGTGACTCTGGGCATTAGGGAAAAGACCAGATTAGGCCGGTGACCCTAATGCTCAACGGTTGTTATTGACCGGATCATTCTTAGGGAAAAGTTCCACGGGCAGCCTACTCGTGGTGACTCTAAGTTCTGATATTGGATCCAATTATGAGATATTTATTCACTGGCATTTGGTTCTATCGATATTGATTATGGTTCCCCATTGTTGTTGGAGATTGGTTTGTGATCACCATTGAGATTTATTGGTAAATGATTTATGGCTTTATTTGTTCGTTTGATGCACACCTTCGTATGCCAAAATATGTTAACAGGATAATCTATTTTTAGCCATGTTTTAGAACTGTATTATTACACATGTTTTACTACTCACCGAGCTCGTCAGCTGACGGATTTATTCCAACTTCTTTTCAGGCAAGTTGGGGAATTAGGCAAGGACTCTGGTGGCATCTCGGGGATTTCTTGTATTGACCTCCTTAGGGTGTCTCATCACATTTTTATTTTATTCATCGCTTCCGCATTTGAAATATTTTGTCAGACATCTGGATTCTTTTATTATTGTTGGATCACTAGATTTTATTTGGTTCATGGGATGTTTGTGCCCCATTCTTTTTGTGGAATTTATTGGTTGGGGATGTTCTGAATAAAAAAAATGACCGACTATTTGGTGGATCTTTGCTTGGGAGTTTTTATAA
>BPLS01030690.1:319984-338333 GCA_019656275.1 Rhododendron kiyosumense | reverse complement strand
AATTTCTTTTTAGGCTGCATTTTCTACAAGCTTTGGTCTTGTGATTCATGGCCGGTCTGTAACGCCCCGAATTTTTGGGTACGTTAAATAAAACATTTTATTATAAAAACGAAGCGAGTCCAGCTCATTATTACATCATAAACTTTACAAAAGTACTTTTATTCAAATAACAGAGGGATCTAGGGTTCCTAACTACAGTTCTTCTTGCTTCTCCATTCTTGGATCTTTGCTTGGGAGTTTTTATACAATTTCTTTTTAGGCTGCATTTTCTACAAGCTTTGGTCTTGTGATTCATGGCCGGTCTGTAACGCCCCGAATTTTTGGGTACGTTAAATAAAACATTTTATTATAAAAACGAAGCGAGTCCAGCTCGTTATTACATCATAAACTTTACAAAAGTACTTTTATTCAAATAACAGAGGGATCTAGGGTTCCTAACTACAGTTCTTCTTGCTTCTCCATTCTAGCCCGCTCCTCGGCTCCGAACGCCTCCAAAGTGAATAGTTCGTCATGTTCGTCTATCAATTCTGACATATTATACCGGCGTCGCCACCCATATAATACGCCAGGGTCACCACAAGGCAACACCATGAGCTACGAAGGCTCAGTAGTAAAATCCTAATACTAGCATCGATTTCCACATGATAAGTACATAAGCAGTGATAAAAAGACGATAGCACTAATACTTTCACAATTACTTTATAACTACCGTTGGCGTCGACTCTTCGTAAACCATGTCGTTATTACCCTTTTCAAAAACACCTTTTTAACTCACCCAACCTCGGTTCCGCCGTTCCGGGTTCCCGAGTATCCTCACAATGGTTCTGCCGCACCGGGTTCCCATTGGCACACATTGCATTGGCTTCTCTCCACGGATAACCAAGCTATACCTCACCATGGTTCCGCCGGTCCGGTTTCCCATGGGAACACACACAACCTCACAATGGTTCCGCTATTCCGGATTCCCATTGGAACACACACACCCACACAACTCACATAACACCCTTGAAATGGTCATTATGTAGTGTCAAAAATATTTCCAACCGGAAGAACACATTTCTCTTGTCAAACCACACTTTAGGTGCCATGTTTCTATTTTCTTGGTTTTCGTGTCACGTTCTCATGCAAGACTCCGCGTGTAAGACTTTACATACAACATGCATTTAATCAAACCTTGAATGGTACAACAAGATCATCCAACTACTACTACTAGCATGCTTGAATTTCATAAACAACATAATCATGCATTTCCAACTTTTTAACAATGATCAAAGTAACTTCTTAAACTTTAGGAAAAGTAAGTAGAGATTCAAGTAGCAAGATTTAAACCACTTATAGAAAATAAAGTAAGGATTTAAAAATAGTAAGATTGAACTACCGTTCTTCTAGGCGGTGACAGCTACGGAAGATTTGATCGTCGGTTTTGAAATCGGCGGCGTAACGGCCCTCGGATTGCTTCGAAAGGAAAAGATTTGTATTTCTTTTCCTAGAAACAACTTCCTAAGCTTAACTACACTACTTTAAGGATCGATGGGTGGTATTGGAAGTGGTTTGGTGGTTTTGCTCAAGAACACTCAAGAACAAAGAAAGTTCTTGAACTTTGGACAAGAATACTAGAAATTCTAGAGAGAAGGAAGAGCAATGCTTGAGGTGTGAGTTCAAGGCATGGAATGGCTTGCTATTTATAGGCAAACTTTGGCCCTCTCCTCTCTCTCAAGGCCGGCCCCCCCCTCTCTCTCTCTACTTCAAATTTTGACACATGTAAAGCTATCTTTGGAAGTTCAAATCCAATCCTAGGCTTGCAAGGCTATGATTTGTACCAAGGATTTGATTCTTGGAAGAATATGTGGTGGAGGTGAGATTGTACAAGATTCTAGTGTTTAAACAATTAGGAATTTGTACAAGGAAGGACATTGGAAGTTAAGTCTTGCTTTGAAAGAGTAAAATCTTCCAAGATTGGATGTACAATAGAAGATCAAGGTCAAGAGTACACATCAATCTCTCCCCTCCTCTCTCCCATTCGGCTCTCATTCTCTCTCTCTCCCTCCATTCGGCTCTCTCTCCCTCTCTCCTCTCTTGCTTTCTCAAGTACAATATATATATATATACAAGTACATATAATGCAAGATAACAAATAAAAAGTAAGTACTTTTGTACCAAGGATCCAAGTAGACCTTAAAGGCTAGGATTTTCTTTTGGGCACATGTGTACAATGCTCAATTAAATAATCCACCAAGTACTAGTATATACATGCACATATGTACCAATGTATCTAGTTAGTTCAAAACCCCATTAGAAGTGTTGTAATGATTAAGAGGCACTTCATGTTCAAGATGATTTGACCTAAAATTGGTTAAGTGTTGTAGTGTGCACTTGGTTTATGAAACTACTTTGGAGCGTGAAAAGAAAATGCACAGAAAATACCCATGTTTGTATGCTTGAGGTTAGTATGCAATTTCGAGGACGAAATTTATTTTAAGGGGGGAAGAATGTTATGGCCTAACATTTATTTATTTATTTATTTTATTTTACGAGCCACTTCTTAATTGGGTGTTGTGGTCGGATCCTAATTATTTATTTCACGTGCACTATGGGCATATTTGTTATTATTATAGTTTTGAGGGTATAAGTTTAATCAATTTTAGTAATTAGTTTTGTATCGTAATTAGATACTCTATTTTATTCGTCCATTGTATTTAGGGGAAACGTGTGTGAATGTGTAGTGTTATTAACTTATGAGTGACGATATATATAAACATACATACATACGGTGTTAGGGTTATTTTTGGAGAGCATTGAGATTGAGAGCCGCCGTCAAACTTCGAAGAAGGGTTTTACTGGGGTTCTTTCAAAGTAATAATATACTCCCATCTCTCTCGCTTCTGTCATCCACCTTTTCTCATAGCAATAGGATGCATGGACTGATATTGGGTAAATTAATTAATTTGTATTTTGTATTGAGAGAGAGAGAGAGAGATAGAGAGAGCGGGGGGGGGGGGGTGGGCATGTGGGTGCATGTGCTGTTGAGGTTCTTATAAATTAAGTGGATCTGAGTGTGCGGTGGTGTTTTGGGGGTGCGGGGTGATGATGTGCACATGCTGCCGTGTTTGTGTGAGTGAGTTGGCACGTTGCCTTGATTTGGTGTTGTTGGGAGTTGGTGGTGTTGGAGATTGGAGGAGTAATGATATAATTCTTCAGGTAGTACGAGAGTTAAATGGGTGAGGTGGTGTGCTTATACAACTGGTGTGTAGACTAAATAGTTGTGCTGTGAGTTTGGGAATGGAGAACACTGTTAGTGAATGAGTGAGTTAGCTTTAGGATTAGTTAATTGTAATTTTACATCAGTCGTAATTGCTACAGTTAGTGATAATATTACTATATGATTCTTTGTTCAGGTTAGCTCGTTTTGTGCGATTTGAGTTGCATTACTTTTGGCTCAGGTGAGTGGTTAAGCATGTTACGTATTTGCGAACTTTCCTGTATCCCTTAAATTATTGTTTTAGAAAATTAATGATTGAAATTGGGAACATGTATTTGTTTTATTTGATTCTTGAAATGGGCATGCGGATTGGTGAAACCATTTGTTGATCAAATAATCTTTTGGTGAGAACTTTGTGGATGTTGATGAGAACATATTTTGGGAGTTCAAGGAAATTAATCCTCTGTGTGCGGGTGACTCTGGCCATTAGGGAAGAGACCGGATTAGGCCGGTGATCATAATGCTCAATGGTTGTTTTTGACCGGATCATTCTTAGGGAAAAGTTCCAGGGGCTGCCTACTCGTGGTGACTCTAAGTTCTGATATTGGATCCAATTATGAGATATTTATTCATTGGCATTTGGTTCTATCGATATTGATTGTGGTTTCCCATTGTTGTTGGAGATTGGTTTGTGATCACCATTGAGATTTATTGGTAAATGATTTATGGCTTTATTTGTTGGTTTGATGCACACCTTCGTATGCAAAAATATGTTAACAGGATAATCTATTTTTAGCCATGTTTTAGAATTGTATTATTATACATGTTTTACTACTCACCGAGCTTGTCAGCTGACCGATTTATTCCAACTTCTTTTCAGGCAAGTTGGAGAATTAGGCAAGGACTCTGGTGGCATCTCAGGGATTTCTTGTATTGACCTCCTTAGGGTGTCTCATCACATATTTATTTTATTCATCGCTTCCGCATTTGAAATATTTTGTCAGACATCTGGATTCTTTTATTATTGTTGGATCACTGGATTTTATTTGGTTCATGGAATGTTTGTGCCTCATTCTTTTTGTAGAATTTATTTGTTGGGGATGTTCTGAATAAAAAAAATGGCCGACTGTTTGGTGGATCTTCGCTTGGGAGTTTTTATAAAATTCCTTTTTAGGCTGCATGTTCTACAAGCTTTGGTCTTATGATTCATGGCCGGTCACTTCTCATTTTGGGGTGTGACATTTTTTAGTAGAGTAATGAAATGAACAAGACAATAACTCAGCCATCAAAACGTTTATTTTTGTTATGATGTGATTGAAGGGATATTTTTCAATAACTTAACGTTCTGTGATAGAGGACATGATTTACCCAAAAAAAAGTTATAGAGGACATTGAAATTACACTAGCTGAACCTACTGAAGGGAAAAGGAAAAGAAAAAAAAAAACACTGCCATATCTAATGGTCCACCCCTGCCCGAAAGCCTTAAAATTCATTAAAAAAATATTTAAGGATTATGATTTTGACACTCCAAAAATTGATAAAGTAACTTCAAAACTGAACAGTCTTGATACACAAAAAATATTCTTTTTTATGGAATTTATTGATTGGGGATGTTCTGAATAAAAAAAATGGCTGACTGTTTGGTGGATCTTTGCTTGGGAGTTTTTATAAAATTTCTTTTTAGGCTGCATATTCTATAAGCTTTGGTCTTGTGATTTATGACCGATCACTTTTCATTTTGGGGTGTGACATTTTTTTAGTAGAGTAGTGAAATGAACAAGACAATAACTCAGCCATCAAAAAGTTTATTTTTGTTATGATGTGATTGAAGGGATATTTTTCAAAAACTTAACGTTCTGTTATAGAGGACATGATTTACCCAAAAAAAGTTATAAAGGACATTGAAATTACATTAGCTGAACCTACTGAAGGGAAAAGGAAAAAGAAAAGAAAAAAAAAAAAACCACTGCCATATCTAATGGTCCACCCCTGGCCAAAAGCTTTCAAATTCATTAAAAAAATATTTAAGGATTATGATTTTGACACTCCAAAAATTAATAAAGTAACTTCAAAACTAAACAGTGTTGATACACAAAACAATGTCGTTTTAGAGCCCCTCCATCAATTTATCAATTTTTGACGTGCTAAAATCAATTTCTAATATTTAATTGCATTCTTACTTTTTTTTTTTTTTTTTTGAAACAGTCAATTCATTTCAAGCCCGGAGGCAAAGATTACATCGAAATATACTGGAGTGCACCAAACTACCTACTCCGGGATTACAGAACACCCTGCAAAAGCAAATCAGCACTAGGTGCCGATATGAGAATCCCATCCGGGACTAGGCAGAGAGAAATCAAACAAAATCCCAGTACAAACCAGAAAACAATAGGAACGGATGTAATCAAAATAACAAACAGATCACAAGCGAAAGAGGAAATCTAATCTCGTGCCGGAGACCAAACCACTGCTCCACGCCTGAACCTGCTGTCGACTGCCCAGAACAAAGAAACCACGCCGGCAAACAACCAAGCCAGATCTGCTACCGGAAAACCCCAACAACGGCATCACTGCTACCACTGCCGGAAACCCCCAAAAGCACCACCGACACCGCCGTCAACCCCGCAGATCTCCCTCCGAACACCCACCAAACCCTACCTAAAATTATTCGCCCACCACCCAAAACCCACCGGATCTAGAACAAAAGACCGGTACAAACCGGACTGGGGGAGACCCAGCCGATAGAAACGAGCCAAAACGGCCGGAAAAACAAAAAAACAAAAAAAACCCCAACTCCATCAAAGCCTAAACCCAAACCGCCATTATTACCTCCTCCGACGGCCACAAAACTCCGGATTCTGGAAAGACAAGGCGGAGCCGTGACGAATCCAGCCCACAGGTCACCGGCCGGAGGTCGGAACACCTGAAACCAGGTCACCAAGAACACTGCAACACATGCTCCCAAACCGAAGAGAAAAAAACCGACGAAGAAGAGAGGAGGAGGAGGGGAAAAGGAGAGGAGGGGAGAGGGGGCGGGGGGGGAGGAGGGCGGAGGAGGAGGCGGCGGCCCCCCTCCCCAAAACCAGATCTGCTTTGGTTTTTTCCTTTTTTCTAGAGAGAGAGAGAGAGGGATTGGGGGTCATGTAGTTGATGTTACTTGAATGGTATGAAATTCACCGCAGGTTTGACTTATTGGTTAAGTTGGCTCATTTATTTCTTTAATGTTTTGTTAACAAAATGTAGTGGCTTCGGTTATCATGTTGGTAACCGAGTGTTGCGCATGAGCCAATGTCCCCTCAACCACGGCTGGTCGACCGAAGAGTGTTGCTGTTCCCAATCCGGGGTTCGGTGCCGTGCCAGGGAAGACGCTTCGGTTCCAGCACTATCCATTGCAGGAGAGCAAGGTAGTTACAACGGATGGACCCCACGTCAGATCCATTAACGCAGCAATCATTTGGGACAGGTCATATGCTCCGTAACCGTTTTGTTCCCTACGTCATGAATGACATCACCCGGAACGGTTACCCGAGTGTGACCCCCACGCATTGGCTTGAAGGCCAAGTAAACCTAGGTCTATAAATTGGAAAGGATGCTCATTGTGAGAGGTATGCCATTCCACCCTAATCCTTGACCTAAATCGCTCTCCCTACATCTAACTTGATCGTCGGAGGGTCGCTGGGCAATCTCAGCCCTAGTGACTTGTTGCAGGTCTTCCGGCGGAGCAGGAAGGAACCCAACGACGTGTGCTGTCTAGGTCCCGATAATCCGAACCCCCACACAAAACAACAAGAATATTATTTATCACTCCCTTTGCTGTAAAAATATAAATTACAATGGAAAACAACATCTTAAGCAAATTGATTTTATAAATTACTAAAAATATTTCATAGACTAAACTAAATAGCAAAATAAAAAAAATTGACCTATGAAGAAATATATTCTTTCCAAATTGTCGAAGTACACAAATTTTTGACACATGTATTCTTTAGAAAACGATTTTCATATTTCCTTTTTTAATAAATGCAATCCATTTTTTATCTTCTAGTAAAGTTTTTGTGTGTATTTTTCTCATTAAAAAACATGAAAAAATGCATTTATCAGAAAAGGGAGTGCCAAAATCATTATCCATTTTTCAAATAATCTTATTATTTGTCCTCTTTTCATTACTAAAATTTACATTGAGATGATCTTACCCTGTTCCGCTAAGGATTCTTAAAAAATAAATATTTATTTGTAATTTTTAAACTTAAAACTAATGTATAGACGAAAATAATTTTTTGATTTTTTTTGCACTATTCAGAAGATTTCATCGAGATCTGTTAAATAACATCCATATTGCACATATAATTATTTTAGTAAATTCATTATTTTTAAAATTAAAAATTATAAATAAGTACTTATTTTTTTAAAACCCTTAATAGAACACCAATATTTTGACTTAAAATTTTTTTTGTAACTCATTCCACGTGTTCTACGCCCTGTTTCGCAACCTAGTTTCAAATTCTACCCTAATCCTACAAAAAGTTCCCCACTTTCATAATTTTCCCACCCAATAATCCCAACCAATTAAGCAACATTAATCATAATTAGCAGCACCATTCACAAAATTAAAAGGTACAGTATGAAAAAATACTGGAGGAAAAATCGATAGACATATACCAGAAGAGAAAGAGACATACCGTGGATGAGAGAGAAAAGGCTGCCGTTAGGAAAATAATCGTAAACAAGCAGCCGCTCCTCCTTGGTCTGAAAATAAGCCCTGATGGGAACAAGATTCGGGTGGCTGAGCCGCCCCAGCACCTCCATGTGCCGCCTGAACTCCTCTACCCTTACCGGGTACCTCGAATCCTTCAGCCTCTTCACCGTCACGATAAACCCCGACTCCATCACCGCCTTGTACGTGCTCCCCACCGTCCCCCTCCCCAGCGTCTCCGCTGACGCCTTCAGCAAATCCTCCAGGCTGTAACTCATCTGCTGGTCCCCTGGCCCACAAAACACCAGCCTCCCCAACCCCTCCCCTTCCCACGCATACCCCCCTTTCTTTCCACCACCGTTATCGTTATCATTGTTGTTATTATTCCCTCCTCCTCCTCCTCCGCCGCTCGTTTCCCCCTCCTCCTCTCCGCCCCTGACCGCAGCCTTCCCTCTTCCTTCCCTAGTCTCGCTTTTGTTTCGTTTTTTACAAACCAAACAGAGTACTAATGAACAGACTAAAATCAGAACAAACCCACCAACGCTTCCGCAGATTATTGCAATGATTTTCCACCGCCGTTTACGCTTTCCCGGCTTCGGATTGGCCGCGGGAATCGTAGACGGCGGAGGCCCATTAGTCACATTACAGGGTACACCAATCTGGACTCCACATAGAGCAATGTTACTGAAAAACGATGACGAATTGAACCTGACCAGAGCGGGGGTGACCGGGATATCGCCGGAGAGTAGATTATTCGACACGTTGAAGAACCTGAGACTGGTCTGGTTGAAAGGCGGGATTTCTCCACTAAACCGGTTATCTTGCAGGTAGAGGAGGTAAAGCCTGGGGAGATTCAAAAGAGAGGGCGGGATATCGCCGGAGATTTGGTTTTCCGACAAGACGATGATCTTGAGACGGTGGAGGAAGGTCAGGGAGGCGGGGAAGTCGCCGGAGAAGTTGTTTTGGCTGAGGAATATGGACTTGAGGTTTTTTAAATCGGAGAGGGAGGGGATTCGGCCGGATAAGGAGTTGGATTTGAAGCTGAGGACTCGGAGCTGGTCTAATTGGTTTAGAATCGTTTCATGTAGCTGGCCGGTTAGGTTTAGGTGTTCGAGGACTAGTTTTGTGACTCTCCCGTTGATGCACTGCTTGATTCCTTCCCAGTTGCAGACGTCAGGGCCTGTCCATTGTAAGGTGTTTGATGGGTCGATTGAGGATTTTAGGGCTGATAGGGCTTGAAAATCGTCTGATGCAATGAGGGGAAAGTACAGGGAACAAAAGATAAAGAGGTGGAAGAAAGAACAGTGTTTTGGTTTTGGACCCATTGTGAGGAGAGAGACAAGAGATTTTTGATTTGGTTCTCTCTCTCCTATCTCTCTCTCTCTCTCTTTGGGTGTTGATTGATTCAATGGCCAGGGAGGAGGGTGATCATTGATTGATGAGTTCAATGAAAGGCATGGGGGGATCTTGACGAAGAAATCGAAAAACGGATCTGAAAAGATGTTTCCTTTTCCGTCATTCCCTTTTTTCTACCAGATCTAAAAAACAATTTCAATCAATGGGTCCGGAAAAACCCTGAGGAATGGCGCCATTTAATGTCATTATCGCAACTTTGACTATATAGAAGAGAGTAGAAGTAGTAGTAGTAATGACAAACTATATTATGGGTGTTCATCTACTCACTGTTGTTTTTAGCAGAAGGAATTGAAAACTCAATGAATTGAAGTGCAGAAAAGAGAGAGAGGGAATTCAATTCGTGAACACACACACCTTCTCACTCTCAAATTGGTGAAATGGAGTCTCCTGAATTTGCTTATCGTTTCCCTAGTTGATGAATAACTCATGGGGCTCACCGACACCAAACAGCTTGTAGCTCACGTGAGGGCCTGAGGCCCTTCAGAAGTTGCAGATCCAAATACATTTATTTACTCCTATTTCTCATTCTCCGTCTACCTAATAATAAAACATAAGGGTGTGAACCTTTACACAAATAAAAGTTGATCCAAATGTTGAGATTTATTTGATTCAAAGGTTGGCAATGCAATTTTCTCAAAAAGTTAAAGTGCACATGTTATTTACATGTATTATAAAGCTGTCATCAAATCACTTTTACCTAGCCAGCCACCGGTTTGCACATTCCAAAGCATTTCTATGCTTTCAAATTTTGAAACACTCTATGTCATTTCATCTCTCTCTCTCTCTCTCTCTCTCTCTCTCTCTCTCTCATGCCATTGACGTTGCTCCCCCGCCAAGAACTGAACTTTCGTCCCCGTTGACTTCCAACCCCCTCTCCCTCCTTCGCAGCCTACTAGGTCTTTGTCTCACCACCATGCCGCCTCCAACTTGAATACATTAAGGTTTGATTTTTCAAATTGTCGCTAACTATTGTTATGAAAGTGTTCTGTATCAAAATTTGAATTTTGAAAAAAAAAAAAAAAACGCATACATATATTCGGCACGTCAAATCCAGAGAAAAAAAATTCTTCTCAACATTTATTCCATTAAGAAAAGGGCTTCCCTATCTAGCATCGAGCTATAGATTGAGGGTGAGTTTGATCCGGGTCTTTTTCAACGAATATTTGACATCGAGCAAAAAAGGGGGAATGATCTTGGGTGTATTTTGTATGATTTGGGATGATTGTGGAATATAACCTATTGGCCTGGGAAAATATTAGGGCAGTACAAAATGGGGCATTATTTGTTAATTACACACTAATAAATTGATTTAGTGTTTGAGCCACTAGATAGTAAGTGTCGTAGGCACGGACAATTTCGACCAAGGTGCGTATTGTTATAGGTACGGTCAAGTATTAGTATAAAAATAATTTGGAATTGCGTTCTTCTCATCAAACTCAGAAGAAAGGAAAAAAAGAAAGCACTCCTTCCATTCTTGGGCTGCTCAAAACATTGGATCTGACACTGGAACGGCCCCCCAAATTAAATCCCCCAAGTAAAGGAAAAAACATTTTTTCAAACCAAACCTTCACATTATCAACCAACCCATTACTCCACCTTCACATTATCAACCAACCCTTTACTCCACAAAGCACGCACGATTATTCCTAATTCCACTCCGGAACCTCTATTAAACAAGATAAATGTAATTCACTTGACCATTGAATGTAAAATCGTATTCATATTTAATTTCAAGATTTGTTTCGTCGGGCTTCCAAAACTTTTTTCCCCTCCCTGTCTATGCAAAGCCTTCAATGATATTTACCTCCCCTAAGGTTTCTAACAATGACAAACACCTCTCCTCACTTTTCTGAAATTGTACTTACCTCCCTTGTCAGATTTTTCGGCTAATAGATGTTAACGGATTGCGTGAATGTACAATTTCACCCTTTTATTAACCTCCCCTGAGGTTTCTAACAATTGCAGGTACTTCCCATAGGTCTCTCTCTCTGCTATATAATTTAAGCTATAATTTAATTAAGTTGTTGGAGTTAATGCAATAGTTATCTAACCTAAAACTTACAAATTAAAAGTTTACTTCATCTTATCTCTAAATTTCTTGTGAAAAAACTTAAAATTATAGTAATTTTTTGCCTATATTTTCAAAGATTCAAATTTCTAGTTTTAGATTTCTAGTTTCATTGAAATTGTGAAAAATTAATTTCAGCAAAATTCTAAAGGTATTTGTATTAGGAACCTATTATCTTTTTTCCAAGTATGATTTTGTTGCTTTATAAATTAAATTGGATTTTATTAGAACATCCTATCTTAAATATCATTAACGGAAAAAACATGTGGGTAAATCATGTAACCGTACGGTCCTTTTTTGAAAATAGGGGAGTAATTTTGACTTGTGTACTGCTAATTTAAACGGGCCTCAATTAGCAACTATATTCTTTATACCATAGAATTTTTTAATACCATAAAACTTTTAATCTTTTAATCACAAATTTTTTTTACAAGATCCAAAAGTTTGGGGGAAAAAAAAAGATGGTTTGGCTAAGAAAGTGTGTAAGAGTTTTAGCCAAAATATGCCTTTTTACTCCAATCAATTTTTTTCCAGACTTTTGGATGACATATAACCTTAATTTAAAGCCATGTATTTTAGAAATTTTTGTTATTCTTTGCAAAAGCAATAAAAATTGAAGCTTTATGAAAATGAAAAAAAACAATCATTTCTTTGTAGTTATGCCTATGCATGCATTTGTCTTCAAATAAATTCAAAAGTTTTTCAATCTCCATAGAAAAAAATACTTATGCATATATATTTAAAACCAACTGTATATATATAATCTACAAGTTCAAAAATGAAGTCGGTTTGGGAAAAATGATGTTTTGACTAAAACTTTTAACATAATTTTTTTGGTATAAAGATGCATGGTGTAGGGTTGGGAAAAAAGTTTACCTTAATTTAAAGCCTTATTGTTTTCAGAAAATTTTGTTATTCTATGCAAAAAAAAGTCTTTTGAAGTTTAATGATAAAGGAAATAAATTGTAATTGCTTTGTATTTATGCCTACATATGCATTTAACTTCAAAAAAAAGTCAAATGTTGTTTCAAGTTTCCTAAAAAAATGATTGAGGAAAAAAACTGTAAATCCTTTATATTTAGGCCTACATATGCATTTGACTTCAAAAAATCAAAAGTATTTCCAAAATTTTGTAAAAAATTTGCTTATACACGCATATTTAAGATCAATGTATATATGTGTTTAGTTTTGAAGACACGCAAGCACATGAGATATGTATTAATAATTTGATGCCGTTAAAAAAAATGACTAATAATTTGATCTCTTATAAATAGGTTTAATTTGGAACAAGAACATCTTTCAAATTGAGTCTAAGGCATTCATTTCACAAAATTATTCTAAAGGGGTAAAATTGGTAATGAAATGGATTTAGTTGCTGATGTAAGCATTTTCTGTTACCTAGTAACGGTCTTCTAACGACAATAGGGAATCTGCAGCCGATAACTAAAGCAGAGGGGAGGTAAGTGTAATTTTTGAAACTTGAGGGGAGGTAAGTGAAATTTACCCTTATTCTCTTTCCATCAAAAGTTCAAGGGCGCGGCTATTCGCAACCACATATTTTCTCCCATAACCCACTATATTTCGGTAAGTGATTATTGAAAATCATAAATAACATTTCGGTAAATAGCTATTAAAAATAAGATTATATTTCAGTAACTACATGTCGAAAATATATTCAACTTTCGGTAGACAACTGCCAAACATGCATTTTTCGGCATTTTCGGAAAATAGTTGTTGAAAAAAATATCATATTTCGATAATTGAATACTGAAAATGTATCTCAATTTCAATAACTAATTGTCGAGTCTAATTAAAAATTTTTAACGGACTATAGAAAAAAATAAGTGACTACGAATAGCCACGCACAAGTTCAAAACCCCTTCCCCCTTCCCCCACAACTTTCTTCAACTCAAACAGCCCTTCGTAGTTTGGGCTGCCTGGGCCCATTAAACTAGATAAGTGGTTCCCTCAAATCATCTGAATGTCATGATTGCAACAATTTGAGAGAGAGAGAGATGACTCCGAAAGTTTCTCAGGAAATGGATGAGCTAACTAAATTGCTAGTGGATGGAAGTAAATAATGTAGTCAACACTACCGTACACGTGTCGTGTATGGGTCCCTTACACGTGGTAGTAAAGTTGGGTGTACCAAATTGTAGTTGAGTTCACGCATAAAGGGGAAATTGTGCGGTAATTATTATTTCCTCAGTCCGTGTTTTTGTTAGTCTCTTTTGAAAATCTATGTCATTTTAAATGTTCATATCTTTCAATAAGCACTTTAAAAAATATATAATATGAATCTTGTTTAATATTTTCTCCGTCCCTTTTTAAGTGTCCTATTTCGTAATTTCAACTTATTAAAAAGATATCATCATTATACCTTTCACATCAATTTTTTCCTCCACTTTCCCTACTTACACATTATCCTTACACTTTTACTCACTTAGAGCATCCACAATGGGAATAATCAAAACTAATAATCAAAATGTGCCACGTCAGCATTTGATTATCCATTTAATTCATAATCAAACTTAACAACTTCTACCTCCACATTGGTTATTTTTGCATCCCGAACAAAACAAACCTCTTCTACCTCCACATTGGTTATTTTTGCATCCCGAACAAAACAAACCTCTATAATACACAATGAACGTATGTCCAATCGCAAACGAGTTCCAATCACGCATCCGACCACACCAAATTATTCGTCTCAATGAGACGATTCTAATATAGGGTGTTTTTGAATTATTGAGTTTTGAGTTTAGTTATTGAGTTTGGTTATTGAGTTTTGATTATTGGTAAAAGTTGTTAAGTTTGATTATGGAATGAGTGAAATTTGGTTATTTGCTAAAAGACTTGTAACTTTGCTTATTACAATGTAGGTTATTTTTTTAGCATTGTTGTTAAATTTGCTTATTCACAATCATTTGCTTATTACAATGCGGATGCTCTTACTTTTCAAAATGGAATCTACTCTTAGGGATAAAATAGACAATTCACTAACTTTTATCCACTAACTTTACAAAATGGACACTTATTAAGGGACAACCCAAAATGGAATACTGGACTATAAATAAGGGACGAAGGGAGTAGTTTTCAATTAGTTTTATTATTTTATGTTTTCAAAATTATGAAAAATATTATAAATTGAAAGACTATGACACAAATTTCCAAAATGAACCAACAAAGATGGATGGAAAGAGTAATGTCTCAGAATACTTGGGCTGTTTGGTAAACGCTTTGAGTGAGTTTTTAGAGATAATATATATATATATATATATATATATATAAACAGGTGTAAAAGCAATAATAAGTATAGTGATAATTTATTAGGAATCGTGTTGACATATAGAGTGGTTTTGAAAATCCCAAATAACTTCTTAAAGCCTTCAACACTGAGAGCGGTTTATATACTTTGTCTTGAATTTCATACTAATGTGTGGCCAAGTAAGGGGCCGAAGACATGGTTAATGCTCTTGAATAATTCTTCCTCAACACAAGGTGTTCACACGACACTCATAATTTTAATCGTGGACTCCACGTAAATGTAGCATTTATGGCCTCGGAGCACGCAATAATTTTTCAATTGTGTGGCCAGCACTTCGGGCCAGCAGGCAAATTGAAGATTGGTTGGAAAAAAAGGCGCCGTGCGGAGCCATTCCCGTGAATATTACGATTTGTGGGCAATTTTTCACTCTATCTAGCTTATGGGCTGCAGTATTAAATGGAAAAATGACGGTCAATAACATATTTTGATAATTAATACATGTCAATGACATTTTCAGTCTTAACAAATGTTTTTAGTTTGTTCATGGTGGGTATTAATTATCAAAATATGTCTTGAGCCGTCATTTTCCCGTATTAAATTCAGCCTTTTTTAATTTGGCCCAACCAATTTACAAGGCATACTCTCCGATAAAGTAGGATAGGCCCATTTAACTGCAATTCACGAGGGAAAATGGCCTACAATTCAATTCACATCCTTCCACACGAAATAAGAAAATGGAAAATTGAATTGTGCCAATCAAGATTGAAATTCTTTTTTTGCATCAAGGGTGGGGATTTTTGTTTTTTGAAGTAATAATAATGTACTGTATAAAAAAAATATAACCCCCCATTTTCGAGAGAGGAAGAGAGAGAACAAAACCATATTCAAATTCCCATTTTCAAGAGAGGAAGAGAGAGAACAAAACCATATTCAAATTCGGGGGAGGGGGAGGGGGGTCGCTGCCTTCTCCTCCTCCCACCTCCCCCCATCTTCCTTTCCCCTCTCTCCACCTCCCAATTCTCCCGTTTCGCTCCTCCCCGCTTCCTCCCTTCCGTCCCTTTTACGTACCTTCCATTTTTTTGGTCGATGTTCCGACCCTCGTGACGGGGTCCTGTCCTTGATGTTCGGCGATGTTGGTTCAGACCGGAGCTAGAAGGCGGTGAGTGGTGGTCCGGCAAGCGGCGGACGTTGATGTGGTAATAAGGTGAGGTTTGGGGTTAGGGTTTTGGCTTTTTCTTTTCTTTATTGGCCGGTCTCCCCGGTCCAGTCTGTACTGGTCTTGGTTACTAGATCCGGTGGCTGTTGGTGGTGGGCTAATTTTAGGTAAGGAGTTGATGTTGGCCGGAGTTTTCAGCTACAGTTTTCCCCCTTCGCGTGACTTGGGTTGTGCTGGAGATTTTGGTGCGCGACTGGGTTGTAGTTGAAGGTGTTGGTGTTGGTGTTGGTGTTGGTGTTTGGGTGTGGTGTCCTGTCATGCCCTTGATTTTTAACATAAATAATAATAACATTTGACAATTAAAATCCTCACCGGAGTTACAATTAATAACCCAAAAGGTAATTTAATTCCCAATTCCACGAACTTGCCCAATAAATTACAAAGTTCCACAATAGAAAATACAATACCATGTAGTTTAGTTTACAAAGATGACAAAGTATTCTCCAAAATAGCTTTAATCGGTAACAACCGCATGCACTCCAAGCATTCCATGACAATGACATGTAATGTACCTAAAAATGATAAGTTGAGCTACACTTGCCCAGTAGAGAAATCTATACACAAGTTATAAGAAAATATGTCGAGTTATGCATCTAAAGTGAATGAATATAGACAAATATGCTCAAGGTTTATATGGCTATCAACTAGCAACTCACTATGGCTAAAGGATTCTAGACAATCCTATATGTAACACCTATCATCTCACTTCTCACACGCCATACTAATGCCATAAATGTTCCCACATAAATCACAAATAATCAACATTTGGTTTCTCACCCGATTCATCACATCATGTGTGTTTCCACATTCATTCTCATTTCACAATCTTTCACATTCCTCGATTCCTCAACAAATCTCCTTTCTCATTCTCATCTGTCAACAAAAACTCTTTCGTTTTCCCAAATAGATGTAATGTATAGAAATACATGACCTATAGTGGTCAAGCTTCGCTGATTCGAGCTTGAATAGCCGGAGTCACGAATACCGAAAACCGTTGATTCGCTAAAGAATAGCCAGATGATTTTTAATAGAAAAATTCTTTTCCTTTTCGAACAATCCAATTTAGTAAAAACCAATTTTTCTCTCTTTTTCCGATAATCTCATATCATAACATCCAAGGTTTTCGCATGTATCACTCGTTTCCAATCATCTCACCGAATATCCATGGTGATACCCTTTCATTTGCGTGATTCCAGTCGTCTCACCACCGAGTGGTGATACCCGTAGTGTCAAGTTTTGTCATGTCCGTAACCTCAAACAATCAATCATATTTCACTATTCTACAAACCATCAACTGTCACATACACCAACAAATAGATAAGCACACACATTTCCATTAAGTATATCACCATAACCTACACAGCATATTAAACTCATAAGTAACTTTACAACTCGCTAACCACTATCCTCTTTACTAGAATCTCATAAAACGAGAGCTCAAGGAGTTTAGGGTGATCAACAAGATGAAATCACAAGGATATGAGTTACTATATTACCTTTTGGATCACTAGCCAAACTCACAACTACCCATCACACTCATCACAACGCCTCATATAACCTACGGTACACCTAAACAACCTTACGGTTCATTTTTCATTTACAACGGCACTAAGATTACCTTTAACGAGTATCGAAAGGATTAGAACAATCAACGAATCATGGGAACCTGAGTAATTGAGTTTAGAGATGATTAGAATGTGATTGGAGAGTGTTAGAAGTGATCGGGAGCCAATACAATCGACGAATGATCAACAAAATTCAAAAAAAATAGTTTTCTGAGTCATTGGTACCAATATCTCAAAAAGTAGGCATTGGTACCAAACCAATCCAGTGAGCAATCGGAGTGAAGGTATTGGTACCTCAAAAATTAGGTATCGGTACCGAAGGTACCAGTAGTTGGGATTGGTACCAATGCAATACAACAGGCGATTTTGCAGAAAACCAAAAATGAGCACAAGGTCAAATTCTAACCAACTAAAGCATGATTTAGACACATAATCATCACATAAACTCATAGCAAGAGTAAGAAATCCCTACCTCAAGTGATTCAATCGAAATGCAAGCGATTGATCAAGCCCTAGACTCCGAAAACTTCAAAATCAACTGAATCTCCTTCTCCGAGTGAAACCTACGAAATTTCAAGCTCAACAACGTGAATGGATGAAGGATTGGAGGTTATTTGCCATAGGTTTTGAGTGAGAATTGGAGTTTTGAGTGTTGGTGTAACGCCCCTAATTTTAGGTACGTTAATGAAAGAAATTTATTACAGAAATATCGAGTCACTGCTCATTATTACAAAACGGCTCTCATAGGAGCAACTGAAGTTCAAAAGACAACAAAAAGGAAACTAAGGGGTCCTATTCTACGGCTCCTCTTGCTCCTCCAACCTAGCGAGTTCTTCTGCTCCGTACGCCTCCAAGGTGAATAGGTCGCCCTGTTTGTCTATCAAATCTGACATATTATACCGGCGTCGCCACCCATATAATAT
>BPLS01030690.1:298680-311225 GCA_019656275.1 Rhododendron kiyosumense | reverse complement strand
ACAAATCTTTTCCTTTCGAAGCAATCCGAGGGCCGTTACGCCGCCGAAATCAAAACCGTCGACCAAACCACCGCCTAGAAGAATGGTAGTGATCCTTACCTATTTTTTAAGTAGTTAAAACCTTACTTTGTTTTTGATAAGTAGTTCAAATGTTACTACTTGAATCTCTACTTGTTTTTCCTAAAGTTTGAAAAGTTACTTGAACGTAGATGAAAAAGTAAAAATGCATGATTACATCGTTTATGAAATTCAAGCATGCTATGTTGCTTAGATGTTCTTATTGTGCTATTTCAAAGCTTGTTTGAATGCATGTTGTATGTAAAATCTCACACGCGGAGTCTTGCATGAGAACGTGACACGAAAACTGAGAAAAGTAGAAACATGGCACCTAAGGTGTGTTAACAAGGAAGTTGTGTTTTCCCGGTTGGAAAATATTTTCGAAACTACGTAATGACCATCTCGAGGGTCTTACGTAAGTGTGTGTGTGTTCCAATGGGAATCCGGAGCAGCGGAACCATTGTGAGGTTGTGTGTGTTCCCATGGGAAACCGGACCTGCGGAACCATGGTGAGGTATAGCTTGGTTATCCGCGGAGAGGAGCCAATGCAAATGTGTGCCAATGGGAACCCGGTGCGGCGGAACCATTGTGAGGATACTTGGGAACCCGGAAAGGCGGAACCGAGGTTGGGTGAGTAAAATGGTGTTTTTGAAAAAGGGTAATAATGAAATGGTTTACGATGAGTCGATGCCAACGGTAGTTACAAAGCAAACGCGAATGTGTCAGCACTATTGTCTTTTTATTACTGTTTATGTACTTATCATGTGGAAATCGATGCTAGTAATAGGATTATACTACTAAGCCTTCGTAGCTCATGGTGTTGCCTTTTTGGTGACCCTGGCGTATTATATGGGTGGCGACGCCGGTATAATATGTTAGATTTGATAGACGAACAGGACGAACTATTCACTTTGGAGGCGTTCGGAACCGAGGAGCGGGCTAGAATGGAGAAGTAAGAAGAACTGTAGTTAGGAACCCTAGATCCCTCTGTTATTTGAATAAAAGTACTTTTGTAAGGTTTATGATGTAATAACGATCTGGACTCGCTTCGTTTTTATATTAAAATGTTTTATTTAACGTACCCAAAATTCGGGGCGTTACACTGAATCTCTCTCTCAAGGTATGTTATTCAACTTATTTCTCTTCTCCTTTATGGATCCACTAGAAGAAATAATGGCTTTCTCAGCACTTCATTCCCAGGGTTTCCAATAAACCCCGCTTAAGGTTAGTTTTTGCCCGGGCTGGAGAAAACAAAACACGTGGGTGCTTCCCAATTTCCCCATCCCTTCTTATTTTCCCTTCGGCGCCGCCTTAGGCAGAGAAAAGCCCTAGTTTTCTTCGATCTCCTCCTCCTCCTCTCTCTCGAAAAGCCCTATTTTTCTCTTCGATCTCTTCGATCGACACTCTGGTCTCCTCCTCCTCCTCCTCTCTCTCTCTCTCTCTCTCTCTCTCTCTCTTTCTCTTTCTCTTGCTCGCTCGTTTTATCTTGAATTTGTATCACGATTGGACTTATTATATCTCGTTTTGGGCAAGAAACTTCAGGATCCACACACCATGTGTTCGGCTGTTCTATCTCTACTGGTACTCTCTCTGTCTCTCTCTACGTGTTGTCTTCTCTCTTTCTGTGGTCAGCGGATATGTGGTAGTGAAGGGGTTGTGGGTTCATTGATGGCTATAACAGATCTGTGGTGTGGAAGCGAAGGGCGGCCCAATCGGTTGTTGGTGGTCTCACTACCTAATCTATCTCCCGTCCATATCAGCACTCTGTCTCTGAGGTTCAACGTTCTCCTTGCCGCTGGTATCTCTCTCTCTCTCTCTCTCTATGTTTCTCTCTCTTCCGTGGTCAGGGTTGGGTTTCTAGTTAGGGTAGTCTATTCAGGGAGGGAGGGGGGGTCGTGGGGAAGGAGGATTTGGTTTAGGGCACAAAAAGCTGGGTTTTCTTGTAGAAAATGATAAACCATTGCTTTGTTGATGGATTTAGTTGTGTAAATTCTCTGTTTTTGTTTGATTTCTTGGTTTTCTTTACTGCATGACTTGATGTACTAGCTTTGTGAAATCTTCTGTTGTTACGTCTAGATCTATCACAAGGACATACTTAACCATCATACTTAACCATCACTATTTAGATCTGTCACAAGGACATACTTAACCACCCAAAAAATGGAACTTGTAAAAAAATGAAACAATCTAGAATTGTAAATTCTCAACATATGCAAAAACAACTGTGAGAAGTTTGTATTATTTGTCTCACTAAGTTCACTCCACTTGAAAACAACTATCAAAATATCAGCTTTGTGGTACCAGAAGACCTTTAGGATCTTGAAATGATGTTTTTGAATAAATTTCGTAACAAAAGCATCTACTTTTATTAACTTTTTTTTATCATTACTTTTATTAACTGTAGCACTGTGATTTGCTTTTTCAGGTTGGAATGACAAAAACGATGGTGTTGTTCAAACCCTTTCAGACATTAATCTAGATGTTGTGCTGAGGCAAGTTTTTGGTGCTTTTCTCTTTTCCCTCTTTGGGTTCATAGATATGTGAACACTTATCCAATCATGTGTTATGGGCAACTCTACCCTCCTTCTGTTGGACCAGTAAATGAGAATGTTGTGTTAGTGCTAGCATGGTGGCTTTAGATGATCTCATGATGTGTGATAGCAAAGATGGTTAATGTTTTTTTTTTGGGTCAATTAGCAACTCAAGGAAAATTTAGTCCTATTGATAATGAGAAACACTTCAACTGTCCATATTTTCAATACGACTCTCTATCTTGTTTTACATAACTGGAAATCTCTTGCATTGTAGCATCTTAGTTCTGAGAGCTCATTCTTCCATTTGATTTCGTGGTAGTGTATGGTTGCTCATGTTACCCTTATGATCTTCAATTTCCATTATCTAATAGCTTTGATTTATTATTGTAGGTGATTTTTTTGTTCTTTTCCTAGCAATATGATCATATTAATGTGAGAACTAGTCTTGCTAGCTTGTTTGAAAGTTAACTAATTATAAACAGATGACTTGGTTGTGGTTTTACAAGCTTGCAACAAATTGAACCAGACATGGATGGAGTCTAGTAAGTATCCTTGACGGAACTAGTTTGAACTTCTTGTGCATATGCTGGCATGATGTGGTGAAAATGTGTGCATGTTTGTATTGGAACTACTTGGAAGAGCATTAAATCTTAAGGCAGTGGGGAATCGAGATTGCTTGCTTACTAACTTTCACTATTGGTGTCTCTTGGTTTGATTTAGTTTTCACAACACACTGCATTCTCTCATTATAGTTTCATAGCTTATGTGTTTTTCCAGTTTATGTATGTTTTTAATAGATTCCTAACCTCCAGAATTTTTGAATGAAATCAAAGGACTAAGCTAGATGTTTCTTCTGTGGAGACCAACATAGTACTGCCTTGTTAGGATAGTATAGACTTGGATTTTTTGAAAAGCTTATAAGACCAGCTTTATTTATTTTTTCTTTATGCAATTTATGTTAGCTTGTTTGCCACAACTTTCGTGAATCGAAACTACTTTTCGGCTAGTACCCTATGTTGGAATGCCCAGGTTACGAGCAGGTGATTGTTGATACTGCTAGTACCCTATGTTTCTTGTTTACAGGTTCTTGCCAAATGTGTAAGTTCCTTCCTAGAGTTATTAGAAAGTTGTGATTTTCCAAGGATTTAGGCTGAGTTCACTTATGTGGGATGTGAGGAAGCTTCTGCCGATGTAGCAATAAGTTGCTAGATGCTTGGAAAGTGATGGTTTATTGTGTAATACTACTCTCAGGTGTGTGTTGGCTTTGAAAAGTCTAGGAAAAAGAAACTATTACTTGTTTATCCTGTAATATTTGCCTTTTTCGTTTGTTTCCTGCTTCCAAGGCGCGCCCGTTGATATTTCCATCACTACAAGAAAATTGACTTTTCCCCGCATTTCGTTCCCAGCAAATTACAAAAAAACCCCAGAAATAGTTGAAAAAACATATGGGCAGCAAGAAAAAGAACGGCGAAGTTGGGTGTTTTAACCCTTTACCTAAAACGACGTAGCTTCATGAATAACCCTTTCCCCAAAATTCCCTTTTCCCCCTTCCCCCAAAATCCCAGTATTGAATAAACCCTAGTTCCCAAAATTTCAGACGCCTCTCTCCCTTTCTCTGCACAGGACGTGTGCCTCTCCCTCCTTAATCCCGTACACACACACACACACACACACACTCTCTCTCTCTCTCTCTCTCTCCCCCTCCATCTCTTCATCTATTCTTCTCCGATCTATTTCCTCTCACCCTTTCTCTATGACTGCAAGACGTGCGCCAGTGTCAGAGACACTCACATGTGCTGATTCCAAATGTGCATAATCTAGGATTTTAAAAATGTCCATACACTGAATTTGAAGTACAGAACTACGGATTGTATAATAGCTCTTTTAATTGCTTTAGACTCATTATGTGTTTATAGTTCCACACTCTACCACTTCTATGTACACAATGAGTGTCCGTGCATAGTTGCTTGTAATTACAATGCATCCCACAGATTTAGGACTCATGTGCATACAAAGATGGTGTTAGTTTATGCCAAAGTGGGTGATTAGGTAATAGAATGTTGTTGAGTATAGAATTTAAGATACACTAAGAATGTACATGGACTTGGCCTTAATGCACAGTTGAAGTTTGAAGAACTTGGCAATTGAAGTGAACGAGTTAAAATGTAAGCCTGCACTGCTATTTTCAGGCAGTTTGCTGGCAAAAGAGGAACATGGGAAGACTTTGGCTAGTGTTATGGCATTTCTTAAACAACAAGGATTCACCGGTTAACAACTTGCTGGTTAGTACATCATGCTTTCCTTATTTATATTCTTAATGAGAAAACTTGGAGTGGGCTATATATTTTTGTTGGTTTGATTTTTTGCCCTTTTTCAACATTAGACTTGTTATGAACCAATTTTGTGGTCTATTTTGGTTTATGGTTCTATGTTCAAGTTACAGCATGGCAGCCCTATTCCATTCTTTAATCCTTTTGACTCCCAAACCACCTTCCTCTATAGGACAACAGAGCTGATCCCACTTCACTTTTTACCTTGAATGTTTGAGCTCAAATCCAGACCAAAGAAATGCCATAAGAGTGCTTTCAATGTCCTTAACCAAAGAACTTGGATAGCGGGATTTCATACTTTGTAACTGGAGCAATCAACTGATCTCTGAAGTGAACTGGAACCTTAGATTGAATGGCTAGATTAAGAGTAGGCATAGCATCCACTTTTCCATCGAAATCAGTCCCTAATAACCCAACATGTAACGACCCTGATTTTTGGTCGTTAAAAATTTTGTTAAGTATTTGAATTTTATTGAAATTGCTTTTAAATTCCAAAGTTTGTCAGAATTACGTTTTTGCCCTTCAAATTTGATTTCTTTGCGCTTTAGCCTACTTCGCAAGCCTAACTAGTTTTTGACCATCCAATTGGAGTAACCGAGCTAACAAGCCACCGAATTGCTTTTCCCTAACCGCAAAATGACCGTTTTGCCCTTGTGAACCTTTTGAACCTTGTGAACCCTAGACTAAGAATTTAATATTCTTTTTCATTTAAATATTTTTGGTTTTAATCTTTGTCCATTGGACAATAAATGTTAGGGAAACTATTATCCATTGGATAATAGGACCCCATTTGTTTATATTAAATGTTTACTTGGTTAAAGTGCTATGAATAGTAAAAAGTAACTTTTTGATTACTTTAAAGTACCTTTTTGATTATTTTAATATTAAAAGTTACCTAATGACTATTGTCCATTGGACAATAGAAGTTAGGGGATTTATTACCCATTGGGTAATAGCATTAGTCTTTCACAAAGTACAAGGATTTTAATAAACTAATCTTTTTCAAAAATCCCATGGGATGATATACAATATTTTATTGGAGGATTTTAATACCTAAGATTTCTTAGGTACTCTTTTATTATTCTTTATTGGGGTTTTTGATCTTCTTAGATACATAAGTACTTATGTATATATTACTCTAGTACTTGGATATTTTTTTTATTGGCTATGAACCTATGTGCCTATTGATTTGTTTTAATGGGAAATCTTGCCTTTTAAAATCTTCCTTGATCTCAAACTACAAAGTTCCTTTTTGTTTATTGTTTCCTATACATTGTATGCATATATATATATATGTGTGTGTGTGTGTGTTTACTAGAGAGAGAGGGAGAGGAGAGAGAGGCCGGAGGGAGAGAGAGAGAGAGGCCGGAGAGAGAGAGAGAGAGGAAGGAGGGAGGAAAGAGGAAGGAAGGAGACTTGATTGTACTTCCATGATCTCCCATTAATCTTCCATGATCTTGGTGTATCTATTTTTTTCCTTGCTAGGAAACCACCTCCATTGTACTCCTTTAAATTTTAAACCCTTAGATCTTGTACCAATATCTTTCTTGCCCACCAAGGATCAATCCTAGCCATCCAATTGATCCAAGATCAAATCTTGGTACAAACATAGCCATGCAACCTAGGATTTTCCCTTGATTTGTGCTTAAAAGTTGGATTTAATTAGATGTACTTCTTGAACACCTTGCAACTTCCTAACCCTTTGATCATGTACCATTACAATCTCAACCATCCATTTGATTCAAGAATCCAATCTAAGGACACCATAGCCATGCAACCCTAGGATTTTTCCTTTGATCTTCTATGATCTCTTGCCAAGTGTCAAGGTGAGACTTAGAGAGAGAGAGAGGAGAGGGCCAAGCTCTTGCCTATAAATAGAAGGCCATTCCAAGCCTTTCAAAGCACACCTCAAAGCATTTGCTCTTCCTTCTCTCTAGAAAACCATTTCCAGTTTCTGGGCAGCCACTGTCCCGTCGGAAATCCTCCATTTTCTCCTGCCTAGAGTAGTTTTTAGGATCAACTTCCTTCTGAAAAGTTGTAGAGCACTTCGAAACCTTGAAGTTAGGTTCAAGAATCACCCCAATCGGTTAAGAAATGACAAAGATATTGTCATCCGAAGTTCAGTGAAAATTCTGGATTTTCATTTCTGGACAGCTTACTGTCCTCTCCTTTGTCGCCATTTTTCTCCAACCTAAAGTAGTTTCTAGGATTAACTTCCTTCACGAGAGTTGTAGAGGGTTTCGAGATCTTCGATTTCAACCCAAGAACGACTCTATTCGGCCAAAGATTGACCGAGTTACAGCCGTCCGAAGTTCGGTCCAGATTCACCCCCCGTAGGATTTTCCAACTTGCTTACTCGGCCCCGACTAGTTTCGGATCAAGGTAGTTATCCTTACCTACTTTTCCAAGTATAAAGCAGTTTTTCACTCTAATTCTATGTCTTGTATAACTCGCATGTTGTTTGGAAGTTACTTTGATCGTAGATAAAGTTATCTTTCGATTAAATGTTGGAAATGCATGTTTTATGTTAATTCTTGGTGATTCAAGCATGCTATGATACTTAGATGTTCTTGTTGTACTATTTCGAAGCTTGTTGAATGCATGTTGTATGTAAAGTCCCACACGTGGAGTCTTGCATGAGAACGTGACACGAAAACCGAGAAAGGTAGAAACATGGCACATAGGGTATGTTTAACAAGGAAGTACTTTGGAAACCACATAATGACCATTTCGAGGGTATTATGTGAATGGGGTGTGTGTGTGTGTGTGTTCCAATGGGAATCCGGAATAGCGGAACCATTGTGAGGTTGTGTGTGTTCCCATGGGATCCCGGACCGGCGGAACCATGGTGAGGTATAGCTTGGTTATCCGCGGAGAGGAGCCAATGCAATGTGTGCCAATGGGAACCCGGTGCGGCGGAATCATTGTGAGGATACTCGGGAACCCGGAACGGCGGAACCGAGGTTGGGTGTGTATGGCTTGGTTATCCGCGGTATGGAGCCAATGCAAAAGATATTTTTGAAAGGCTTGGTTATCCGCGGTACGGAGCCAATGCAAATGATTTTGAAAGATAGTTTTGTAAATGGAAATGATTGACACGGTCTACGACGAGTCGCGTAGGAGAAACAAAGAGAAACTTGGACACCAACGTTGATATCGAATGTGGATATGTTAATGTTTGTCTTGTTTGTAAGTTATGGGTTAGCGGGTATAGGATTACTCTATTGAGCTTTCGTAGCTCACGGTGTTGCCTTATGGTGACCCTGACATATTATATTGGTGGCGACGCCGGTATAATGTGTCAGACCTTGTAGATGATCAAGATGGACAGTTCACTTGGAGGCGTCCGGAGCTGAGGAGCTTGCCAGGAGGGAGAAGCCAGTGGAGCAGTAGTTAGGAGCCTAGTTTCTCCTTTGTTGAATACTTGTACCCCTTTGAAGTATTTATAATGTAATAAACTCTCTTTATTATGTAATAAATGCTTCTTTAACGTACCCTAATTTTGGGGGCGTTACACAGCATAGTAACCCAAAATCTCCTGCTTCACGGCCTTAGGATCATCAATCAAACAACCACTAGAATCAGTAAGACTTAGAATTGTATTTCTAGCTCTATGGGAACACATTTTCTGGTGAAAGTACTTAGAGTTTTGGTCTTCTAAAGCCAACCATTTCACTCTGGACTTCTTTTTTGTATTTCTGCTCTTAATTTTCTGGATTGCTTGGCTGATCTTTGCTGATGGTTTTTGGCTGTTTTTTGCATTCCAACTAACTTGGCACCCACACAACACACACCAGTAATGAAATCCACATCTTTAGAGGACACAACACACCATTAGTGGACACAACACATAACACTCACACCAACACACACCTTTAGTGGATTTAAGAAGTGTTCCCACTAAGACCCGCAAAAGTTTAGTCATAAGACCCTCAGTTGGTATTTTGGTTTCAGTGTAGGTTTAGCAAGTTTTAATTTCTGCATATGCATTTCTGTTTCAAGTATGTTCTGCTTGTTCATTTTTTTGTTTTACTTGCTACAACATTAGACTTGTTATGAACCAGTTTTGTGGTCTGTTTTGGTTTATGGTTCTATGTTCAAGTTACAGCAATTATGTGGTCTATTTTTTGTTGTTTGCTGGTGATATGTTGAGTTGCAGCAGTTATGGAAATTTGTTAGGTATTGACATTTTAGTTGGTATGGACACTTGAATAGTCACAAACTTCAGTTCAGGCATAACATCTCTAACTTGGGTTCTGTTTCAATTGCATAAAACGAAAGCACTTATGGACAAGATGAAAGCACTTGTGTTTCAGTTGCACTTCGTCTTCAACTTTGGTTATAGTTTTTGGCATTAGATTTTTCTACTTGAAGTATAATCTGTCCAAGTTGTTTGCTGCATACTCTGTCCATTGTCCGTCCAAATAGTAATGTTCCAGTTTTCTTGTCAGATTGTTCACTGCATACATGTCAATGTTTATGAAGCACAAAATGAAGGCATTACACATCAGTTCATTGATTTTGGCATACAACTTAAGTTTACTTGATGTTTCGTATTTCTATTAACAATATCGTAACAATATTTTTTGAATTTTGTTTTATGTTAATTTGCAGATTGAGTATGTAGAAGGTTGGTAGCAGAAGATGATATATGCTTTTCTATGAAGACTTCTTTTTGGATGAAGTTCAAAGTTTTCTTTTTTGATGATTCATGGGATAAGAACTATGATGAACAACGTATATGGTCTAGTTTGGTTATTTTTGACATTAATACATGGATGCATTACATCCTAAGTGTGGATGATTATTTTGGTGTGGATGAATGTTGGGTATGACGATGTGTATGATATTATGGCAAAATAGAATGGGCTTACTATTTAGTGCAATTCAGATGTATTATAGTTCTTGTTTGAGATCTATTGGATTCTAAAATGCACAGGATATGATATTTAGAAGAGTGCGAGACGATTTTTTGTCACCCTGTATTTCTAATATATGAAAAATTGGTGACAAATTTTTTTGTCACTAAAGAGGATTTTTGAAGAAGCATTTCAAAGATGAAATTTTTTGTCATTAATCGGCTTTAATTTTACAATTATAGGAGATGAAATTATTTGTCACATTTACTATTTTATAATATTTAAATTAAATTCTTTGGAGACAAATTTTTTTGTCACCTATGTAGTTTTTCTGGTCAATATTCATTCACTATTAGTTACGAAACTGGACAAGGGTGACGAATAATCGATAAATTGGTGACGATAAATTTCGTCTCCAAAAATTACTATAGGTGATGAAACATGATTTTCGTGACCACGTTACTTTCTGAGACAACTTATAGGTGACAAAAGTTTTTTCGTCTCTAAACTTTTGGCAACAAAAATGTGCATTTTGTGACAATTTAATTCGTCTCCAAACACAAAATTTCTTGTAGTGAGGAGAATTAAAAAACAATGATCTAAATTCAAATTTTTTTGAATAAACACAAAAATAAGCCTATGTCTTGAGGATATGATGGAAAACATTTGGGTTTTTTTTTTTAAAAGGAAATCATTTTGATATATTGTTGATGAGGCTAATTTCATAGGTACACTTGCGGAGATTCAATATGTGATTTCATATATTAATCGTTTTCGAGATTTTGTTGTCAACTAAAGGTATGAATTGGTAGTCTTAACTTGATAATTACTTAAAGGCCAAAATCACATGGGTTGAATAAAAGATTGACTAAAAGGTTTCGAAAATGTTACAACCCCGAAAAATAGAACACACAAACAATTATGTACACTTGTGTATCTTACTACACACAGTGGTGGATGCAGGAATTTTCTACAGAGGGGTCACTCCTTTTCGACCAATCATATACATGTGAAAGTCGTAGATGAATTCACGTTAATTTTCATAATTCAATTCGAAAATAAGTATATACGTGTATCATATATTTTTCTTGTTAGTGTTAGTTAATTTTGTGCTTGTCAAAAATAATAAACAAAATACTAAAGAAAGTAAGTGTTTTTTTTTTTAAAATTTTTACGTGGAAGTTATAGTTATATTAATCGATTTGTGTAATAAGTAATAATTGACAACATTTTTTTATGGTTTTGAGGTACCAATGCTCAATTTTTCTATAATGCCCCAATGTGGTATTGGGGCATGATGCCCCCATTTAATATGGGCCTTTAGATCATGTTTGGGTGAAACTCAGCCCTTGGATTAAAACTACTCCCAAAAAGTATGGTGGTTTTGCCCTTTTTTTTTCCAGAAAAAATTAAACGTCATTATATTTACCATGAATACTGGCTCTACTTACCATAGTTTATGCTAACACTTAGCACAAAATATTATATACTTACCACAACAAAAGACTACATTTCAATGTTTTTGCCCTTTCTCTCTCTAACTTGTTCTCTAGGTTGCTGGTTTAGCGGGGAAATAAATTTTTTTGGCGGGAAAATGTACATTTTTTGGAGGAATTTTTTTAATTATTGGAAATTTATAAATTCACGCCATTTTAAGTCCTATTCACCCTATTTTTTTTCCTTTTGCTAATTATTTTTGTAAACAACCAAATGTTGGGTGGAAATATAAATTTAATTAATTAATATTTAATTTGCAAACCACATTTTTTTAAATTTTTTTGAAACTAAATATATAAGGCAAAAAATTACCTTAATTTTAAAATAATATTGTTAATATATTCCATTGAATTATTTTGTAAGTAAAAAGTAATTTACAAATATTATTGTGAAAAAAATTATTCATTTATTGTAATAACTCTGAATTTTATGGAATAAAAAGTTATTTTTATTATTCGAGTTATTTATTTTAATTGCTTGAATTGCGTAAATTCTTGAATTTTGCCATAATTGCACTTTGGTCCCTCAAGTTTCAATTCTTGCGCTTTAGTCCTACTTAGCAAGCCTAGTTAGCATCTAACTATCCGGTTAGAGTAACTAAACCGAAAAGTTCCCTAGTCTTGGCAAAATGACCGTTTTGCCCCTCGTTGGAACTTTTGAACCTTTTGAACCCTAGACTTTATATTTTGATATTCTTTTTCTTTTAATCAATTTGGATTATTTCTTTGACCATTGGACAATAATGGTTAGGGGAATTATTATCCATTGGGTAATAGAATCCCAATTGTTTATATTAAAAAAGTAAACTTACTTTATTGTACTTTTTGATTTCTTTATTATTTTCTTTGGCCTAATAACTATTATCCATTGGATAATAGATGTTAGGGGAAGTTTTGTCCATTGGACAATAGAGCAAATCTTTCAAGGTACTATTAGACCATTTAATTAATTACTTTCCTTAATTAGGGGAAAAGTACCATTAGTTTAATCAAAAGAGAATAGTTACCAAAGTACCCTTTAATTATATTTTAATGGGTTTTCAACCACCTTTATATATATATATATATGTGTATATATATTAGTACCTATGTGATTATTATAATTCCTAGAGTACCCTAGGATTATTTAGTAGTTGGTAAGTGAATCCTAGCCTTTATTCACCTTGGATTTCAAAAGTACCAAGAAACCAATTGTTTATTTGATTTTCTTGCACTTGTATGTCATATATGCATACATATATATATATATACTTGTACCTTGCAAGAGGA
>BPLS01030690.1:260378-294716 GCA_019656275.1 Rhododendron kiyosumense | reverse complement strand
TGTGCCAATGGGAACCCGGTGCGGCGGAACCATTGTGAGGATACTCGAGAGACCGGAACGGCGGAATCGAGGTAGGGTGTGTATGGCTTGGTTATCCGCGTTACGGAGCCACTGCATTGTTGTGCCAATGGGAACCCGGTGCGGCGGAACCATTGTGAGGATACTCGAGAGACCGGAATGGCGGAATCGAGGTTGGGTGTGTATGGCTTGGTTATCCGCGTTACGGAGCCAATGCAATGTGTGCCAATGGGAACCCGGTGCGGCGGAACCATTGAGAGGATACTCGAGAGCCTGGAACGGCGGAATCGAGGTTGGGTGAGTAAAAAGGGTGTTTTTGATAAAGGTCATAACTAAATGGTTAACGATGAGTCAACGCCAACAATAGTTACAAGCGAATGTGAACATGTTAGCGTTATTGTCTTTATTCCCTGCTTATGTACTTATCATGTGGAAATCGATGCTAGTAGTAGGACTATACTATTGAGCTTTCGTAGCTCATGGTGTTGCCTTTTTGGTGACCCTGGCATATTATATGGGTGGCGACGCCGGTATAATATGTCAGACTTGATAGACGAACAGGGCGATCTAGTCACCTTGGAAGCGTACGGAGCCGAAGAACTCGCTAGATTGGAGGAACAAGAGGAGCCGTAGAATAGGACTTCTTAGTTCCCTTTTTGTTGTCTTTTGAATTTCAAATGCTCCTATGAGAGCCGTTTTGTAATAATGAGCAGTGACTCGCTTATTTTTGTAATAAATTATTTTCCTTAACGTACCTAAAATTAGGGGCGTTACAGTATTAATGCTATAGTGATGATTGATTGATCATATTCAATATTAAGTGACGATCGACTATCTCTCAAGAAACCCAAGAATCTCATCCATTCTCTCTCTCTCTCTCTCTCTCTCTTGCCCTCTACAAAACCTTGCTCTATCTCTCAAGAAACCTAAGAATCAACCTCCCTCTGACCTTCAAATCATGTTCTTGAGCTCGGAAATCCTTGGGTCAAGCTTGAATCAAGGTTTTGAAGTTCAAAGCGGCTAGGGCTCGTTCAAATCTCGTAGATCTTGGTTATCATTACGAGGTAGGGACTTCTTTACCTCTTTTATGTGTTTATATGTTGGTTTGGTGTAAGAATCGGGCTTTGATCGTCTCCCTTTGTTCATTTCAAAAGCTGTCGAAATCTGTAGAAAATTGCTCAAAATCGCATAGGGATCGATACCCCTTTTCATTTCTGGTCCAGCAAGCCCATGGATCGTTCCCTGGTGATGGGGGGATTGATCCCTCCCCTCTCTGGAATTTTTGCTCGTCTTCCGGGTTTCAGCCCAACTTCAAACGATTATAACTTCCTTATCCGATGTCCAATTCTTGCAAACTTTATATCAATTCGAGCGTCTTGAAGTTAGCTTTTTATTGCCACCAAAATCATCTAAAGACTCTAAGTACACAGAAAGTTATGATCATTAGAGTGGGGTGTGTCAGTCTCCCAACATCTGTTGGCTACTGCTATGATTTTGTTTGGTCATTATGACTTCCTATGGCTAGTAGATGATATTCTTGACCCATTGGCCTTCCGTTAGTGAGGAATGAATAGGGAATTACTTGGTTAAAATGTCAATGAGATGCAACTTATGATTGAATGATTACTTGTGAACATTTGTGGCATATTTGTGATATTGTTGGCATGTCGTGGCATACTTATGGGCCATAGGGCCAAGGTTGTAATTTTAAAAATTTGGGAACTTAATTTGTAAATTGAACATGTTGGAAACTCTTTTGGGTATTATGTATGGTATGCGAGGATCTTTTGTTGAAATGATTTATTTATTTATTTTGAAAATCGAGGGTGTGACAAATTGGTATCAAAGCATCTAGGTTTGAATACTTTGAGACCATGGGGAGACTTCTAGTCTCATGAGTTCAAAATGTCATGTTTTCTTGCATGTCATAGGTGTGTTTGTGTGAATTGACATTATATGGCTTATGTGACAATTGCATTTATGTTTATATATGTAACGACCCTGATTTTTGGTAAATAAAAATTTCGTTAAATATTTGAATTTTTTTTAATTACTTGAATTTCTTTTAAAATTTCTTTTCAATTCCTAATAATCCATCATAATTAGATTCTAGTCCTTAAAATTTTTATTTCTTGGATAATAATCCTACTTGGCAAGTAGAATTAGTTTTCAACCAATTAGTTGGAAGAACAGGACTACCAATTGACCTAGTTACAATCTCCTAACCATAAATGGACCTTTTTGACCATCTTTGAACCTTGTGAACCCTTCCAAACCCTGATGGAACCTCTTGGACCAAAGTAGTAACTATAATATTTACTTGACTAGTCATTCAAGACCATACTTTTTCTTTAACCGTTGGTTAATGATTGTTAGAGGAAATATTACCCAAAGGACAATCAACCAAAGTCAATCTTCTAGAGCTCTTATATACTTATATATAGGTATATGTACCTTATAAAGTATTTTACTAGATTTGCTAAGTACACCTATATATTTATAAGTATATGTACCTCATAGCCATTATTATAATTCTAAGGAATTCTAGACCATACTAATAACCTTTACCCATTGGATAATAAATACTAGGGGAATTTTTAACCAATAGATAATAGAAAACCTAGACTTGCCATCAACCTCCAAAGATATTGTCCTAGGATTTTTAGGTAAACATATATGTTTATATATAAGTATATGTACACATATAAGATTATATATAAGTACATGTACTTCTTAGCCTATTTGTTTATTCTAAGGGAATCTTGACCATATCTTCCCTAAATTTTTTTTCTAAGTACTTATATATAGATATATGTACCTCATAGATTATTTTAGGCATGCCTATATATGTCTAAAGTACATATAGACTTTCTAGGAAAATCTTAACCATTGGTTAATAACTACTAGGGAAAGTTTTATCCCTTGGGTAATAAAAAGATAGTCATGCCAATAAAATACTTATATAAGACTAGATTTCCTATGTACTTAAATAAACTTGTATATGCATAGTTATATATATATATATATATATATATATATATATATATATAAGTAGGTACGTTGTACTAGTAAAAGATGGAGAGATATGGGGAAGATTGGGAGAGTACCTTGATATAATCTACTTATGCATTTCTTTAAGTTAAATCTTTCCACCATTGTCCTTTTACATATAAAAACATACCAACTAAATCTTTGGACCATCCTTCTTCTTCCATCAAATCTTCCAAAAATCTACCCAAAGTATAAAATCTAGTATTCCATTGATGGTTACTTGTACAACCTACCCACCAAGCCATGCTTTGACATGACAAAGGAAGGAAAAAATCAAAGATAGGAGAGAGAGAGAGAGAGAGAGAGAGAGAGAGAGAGAGAGAGAGAGAGGGAGCCTTGGCCTATAAATAGCATGCTCACTTCAAGTCATTCTCACACCTTCACTCTTTGCTCTCACTTCTCTCTAGAATTTCTAAGCTTTCTTGGTTCCAAAGTTCAAGTCTCTTTAAGTTTTCTTGAAGTTCCTGAGAGCTACCACCAAACTACCTCCAAAAAACACCCATAGATCTTTAAAGTAGCCTAGTGTAGTTAGCAAAGTTGTTTCTAGGAAGAGAAAATCCATCTCTCTTCCTTTCAAAGCACTTCGGAGCCGTTATGCCGTCTATTCGCAAAACTGACGACCAAATCTCAAAACCGATCAACCGCCTAGAAGAACGGTAGATTATCCTTGCACTCTAACTCTAAGTTTAAATAGATCTTTCCATCCTCATTATCTCTAAGTATAACATCCTTCACTGTTTTATTAAAACATATAAGGTTATCTGTCGCCTATCAGTATATAAGGTTATCTGTCGCCTATAAGTATATAAGGTTATCTGTTGCTTATAATGTTTGGAATGCATGATAGATAACAAACTTATTTTCGCTAATGGAAGTATGAGCATGCTGGAATAATTGACTTTTACTCTATTAAGCATATGTTGTATTGAACTTCCCACAAAGAAAGAAAGAATGAATTTTGAAAGATAGAAATTTGACGCTTGGTTGTAAGCATTCGTGTTTTGATCTTAAGAATGGTTATGAGAATGCATAAATGTTACTTGGATTACTTGCATTACTTGTGGTTGTGTGATAAAGCATAAATGGTCTCCACTCCAAAGGTGTCCATACATGTGGCGTTATACTTTAAATTTGGATTTGAACATGTTAAATAATATAGAGTTGGATGATCTTGCTAGTTTAGTTTTAAGATTACCATGAAAGATTTACGATCTCTTATGTGAACAGTCCTACCGCGGAGTCTATGCATGAAAACGGGATACCGAAATCAAGAAAGTTAGAAACATGACACCTAGGGTGTGGTTAATGAAAGACGTGTTTGGAAAAGGTGAAGGTGAAACGGTTTGAATACGACAATGTGGCCAGACGTTGTAGCCCATTGTGTGGTGTGTGTTTTTCGAAAACCCAATAGGAACCCGGAGCAGTGAAACCATTGAGGGATACTTGGGAACTCGGAGCGGCGGAACCGAGGGTTTTGAGTTGTGGATTGGTTATCCGTGAAGAGAAGCCAATACCAAATTCCATGTTTTGTGTACCAATGGGAACCCAGAGCGGCGAACCATTGTGAGAATACTCGAAAACCTGGAGTGGCGGAACCGAGGTTGGGTGTGTTAAAAATGGATTTTGGAATTGTTGATTTGGAAATGAAAATGATGACACAGTTTACGATGAGTCACGTAGGAGAAACTCAAAAAAGATGGACACCAACGGTAGTGAATGTGGATGTGTCATTGTTAACCATTTTGTTAAATATGCATGTTCTATATGGAAACCGTTAACTTTATGATCTAATGATTTGTAAGTTTAAGGGTTAATGGGTACGTGATTATTCTATTGAGCTCCTGTAACTCATGGTGTTACCTTTGGTGACCCTGACATATTATATTGGTGGCGACGCCGGTATAATGTGTCTGACCTTGTAGATGGACATGAAGAACTCTACACCTTGGAGGTTTTCGAAGCCGAGGAGCATGCTAGGATGGAAGAGCAGGCGGAGTTATAGATAGGAACCTTAGTTTCCCTCCCTTGTATAATAAGAATACTCTTGTGAGAGTTATAATATAATAATGAGCCAGACTCTATTTAGTTTTCAATAAAAATATCTATTTAACATTCCAAAAATTTGAGGCGTTACAACTTGGTATTAAAGCTTTAGGTTCAAAACTTTGGCCATGGGTAGACCATAAGATAGTTAGACCGTTGCACAAATGTGAATTGAGTTTAAGTTTACCGCCCCAAATGGGGTGAAATTCTGGCAAAACAATCTTCGGATTGAAGCAAGGTGTGGAATTGGCAATACCATCGAGCTGGGAATTCCCAAACAATTGGAAGATGACTTAAATCAAGAAGCGAATGTGGAACTTAGAAGGTCACCTATGCATTAATAAAACTCTGTCTTCAAAAGTTTCTAATTGAGGTTTAAAACTTTTCCTTGTAGATGAACCACTTGGATCACCTAGTCGACCTGTTGGCGGAAGCTCGTCAACTCAAAATCCCCATAGAATCTATGACAACTCAACTAGTGGAAAATCCCGACTTCATTGCTGCTGTACTCGCTGAAAAACAAGATTTCATGAGGGTGGAGCAGAATACCCCTATTCCCGTGGAGGAGGACCCTTGGTTTCCTGAAATGTTCCCAATCCTACATGCCTTCCATGGGTTCTTTGGTACTTTACCCCGGTGGAGAACTTTGAGGTTGGAGTTAAGGAGGAAGAAGTAGATGGTGACAAGGACGCCAATGAGGTGACTGAGGAGGAAAACCTATTAGGTTAAGGGAATCTCGAAGAAGACGAGACCCCAAAAGCCGAGGACGCCAATTAGGCATACCTTAGGCCGACCTATGAGCAATTGTAATCCTTCGGGATGTAGGATGTTGAAGATCAGGATCACCGTTGTCTGTTTTTCCTAGTTTGTACTTGTGCTATGTTTGATAATAAAGAGGCTTATTTAAGTTATTACTTATTCTTATATGTTGCTTTCAATACTTGATCCCTATGCTTATACATACTTATCTTTGTGCCTGCCTATGCCTCACACTGTTAAGTCTAAAATATAATTCTTATAGATGTTAAGCGTGCAATAAGGAGGATGCCCACCTTTCACCCCACGAGTCCTAGCTGACTATCAGTCATTACTGACAACCTATAGAAACGTGTAGTAGAAATATGTAGGATCGTTTCAACTTGTATTAGGAAAAAAGCCTATCTTTGATCCCTACTTCCCTTTGTAGTAGAACTTTATACTTATGATTGTAATTTCCTATTTATTTATGAAAAGATTGCTTTTATTAAGAGAGTATTGTTGCATACTACTTGATAAACTACTTTCAACTTTAGAAAGAAACACCATTTGCAAAAAGAAAATTTGTTTTAGTAGACTAAAATCCCCTTTCGATTTTCTCTCGTAGATGGTGAATACGCGCCACGGATTAGGACACGATAACGGAGAACCCTCAAATGCGAACCCCGACCTAGCCCAAATCATGCAAGTGTTCATAACTGCCTTGAACGCCAATCACCAAAACCAAAACCATAACGACGGACCCATGACCCGAACTCAAGCAATGAACAAGTTCTGCAAACGTCGACCCCCGACCTTCCATAGAGATACCAACCCCATCATAGTCAAAACATGGCTGAACGAAGTCAAAATGATCCTTAGAACCTTAGGGATTACCTAGGACAGAGATCGAGTGGCCTTAGTCACCTACCAACTAAAGGGAGAAGCCCGCTACTGGTGGGACCTTATGGAGGCAACCCATGTTATTGCCACCATGACCTTTGCCGAATTCGAAACCCTGTTTCTCGATAAATACTTTCCCACGCCTCTTCGCCTAGCCAAGGAACAGGAGTTTCTTAATCTGAAGCAAGGAACGCTGACCGTCACCCAGTACGCGGCCAAGTTTGAAGAACTATTGCATTATGCCTTAACCTCCATACCGACTGAGGACAAGAAGGCAAAAAAGTTTGAGTGGGGACTGGCAACTGCTCGAAGGGCTGTGGTGGCTCAGGCCTTTACCACCTATGCTGAGGTTGTGAAGTGTGCTCTCCAGCTAGAAAGTGAGGAGACTGACTTCAAAACTCGATGGAGGAAGGCAATAGGCAACAATGGCGACCAATCTGAACCTAGCCACCCAATCATAACCGTGGACCCTACCCCACCAAACCTTCTAACCCACCTCAAAGCAACCAGCCCTGGAGGACTAATACACTTGGAAGTGGCGAACAGAAGAGAGGTGGTAGAGACATAGCGAACGTTCAGTGCTTCAACTACCAGGCTATGGGTCACTATGAGTGTGACTGCCCCCAACTTCAAAGGGGGAGGAGTGGGAGTTTTGGAAACCAGGAAGCTCAGCAAGCTGGACAGGTCGGTTTTGTGAAGCAAAACCCTAGGGACCCATCGCAGCAGTAGAATGGGCAAAACAAAGGAAAGCAGCCCATAGGAACCCAACAAGGTACTGGAGGACGTATCTTTGCACTGTAGACTGAAGAACAAAAGGAGGATCCCTCTATGATCCAAGGTATGCTACTATTATAGTATCTGCGTATAAGCTTTGTTGACTCCGGAGCATTGCATTCATAAATGCACTAGCACTAGAAACAGAACCCCTCAGTACAAGTATGAAAGTAACATCACTGTTTGGGGGAGTATAGCTCTTAGTCTAGTATGTAGAGGGTGCGAACTAGGAGTAGGCAACTTGCACCTAAACTGCGATCTTAGAGTGATCGACATTGCGGATTTCGACGTAATCCTGGGGATGGACTGGCGATCAGCACATCAAGCAGTCATAGACTGCCATAAGAAGATAGTGACCACGTATACCCCCGAAAGGAATCGTTTCCAATTTAAGGGGGATAGACAAACGGTGAGCTCGACGACGAGAAGATCCGAGTGGCAGAATCGACTATTTGGATGGCTCGCTAGTCTCCAATAGGAAGGAGCCGATAGAATGGAAGTGGGATTTCCACATATCGTATGCAAGTATGCCGATGTTTTCCCTGAAGAACTTCTTGGCTTATCGTCTTTAGGAGAGATAGACTTTTCAATAGAACCCCAATCGGGAACGACACCAATCTCGATGGCACCATACCGTATGGCACCCAGCTAAGCTAACGGAGCTCAAGTACTCTGAGATAGCCGACTTTATGCCAAGACAAGTTCTGGCTAGAAGTGGTTAAAGTTCTTGGGGCACGTGGTATCCAAGAACGGAATCAAGATCAAAGTAGTACTAAATTGGAAGCAACCACTAGAAGTTGATGCTGCCAAAGGATTATTTTCCCATGATAGCAATGGTTCTTTCAGTGCATTTGCGAATATTGAAGAGTATTGTAGGGTTTACTTGCTTTAGTTCGATGGAATACTTACGCTTTACGATATGGAAGTAATTTTTGATCCGTTGTGAAAATGGATTTGATATCGTTAAGTGGGAAAGGATCATGCTAAGGAAATATTCGTAGGATACGAGTCCGCATGATGATTTGATAGAAGTTTTGCATTTGGCGTTGGTATTTATGGTGGAGACCTTACCGAAGGCGTACGACGAGGCAAGCTGTTCGACGGCTGAAGCAACTTCAACCCCATCTCGTTAAGCAAGAGAGAAGGCTTAATTCGATTGATGGTGACCTACTCCTATTTTAAGGGGGATAGACGATGATCCCAAGACCGGTCTAACGACCTAGACTAATCTATAGTCACGCGCCAATTTCGGCGACGAAATTGTTTTAAGGGGGAGAGATTGTAACAACCCTGATTTTTAGTCGGTAAAAATTTCGTTAAATATTTGAATTTTATTATAGTTTGTCATAATTACGTTTTTGCCCTCCAAATTTTATTTCTTGACGCTTTAGTCCACTTAGCAAGCCTAACTAGCTTTTAAGCATCCGGTTGGAGAAACTAAACTAGGAAGCTACCTAGTTACCTTACCTAACCGTCAAAGGACCGTTCTACCCCTCAAGAACCTCTTGAACCTTTTGAACCCTAGACTAAAAATTTAATATTCTTTTTCTTTTAATTATTTTGGTTTTATTCTTTGTCCCTTGGACAATAAATGTTAGGGAAACTATTATCCATTGGATAATAGAACCCCAATTGTTTATATTAAATATATATTTGGTTAAAGTACTAGTCTTTATAAAAAAAATAACTTTTTAAATGCTTTAAAGCACACTTTTTTGATTATTTTAGTATATAATCTCCCTAGCAACTATTATCCATTGGATAATAGAAGTTAGGGTGGTTATTATCCATTGGGTAAAAGCTTAGTCTTTCAAAGTACCATGGGGTTTATTAGTTAATCCTTTTCTTAAAACTCATGTGCCAAAGTACTTGTCATTTTAATATAAAAGTTACCTAATAACTATTGTCCATTGGACAATAGAAGTTAGAGGATTTATTACCCATTGGGTAATAAAGTTATTCTTTCACCAAGTACAAGGGTTTTATTAAATTAGTCTTTTTCAAAATCCATGGGATTCTTCCTTCCTAGCTAAGAAATTACTCCATTGTCCTCATTTGTACCATTATCTATTGTTTAAACACAATATCTTATACCAATATTCTCCTTGCCCACCAAGTCTTGCAAGAATTAAATCCTAGCCATGCAAGCCTAAGGTTAGGCCTTGATCTTTCTAGTTGGCATGATAAGTGTCAAAATGAGAGTTAGAGAGACGGGGGGGGGGCGGCCTTGAGAAGAGGAGAGAGAGCCAAGCTTTGCCTATAAATAGAAGGCCATTCCAAGCATTTCAACTCACCCCTTCAAGCATTTGCTCTTCCTTCTAGAAACCATTTCTGATTTTCCAGGCAGCCTACTGCCCCTTCAAAAATCCTCCATTTTCTCCTTCTTAAGTTAGTTTTTGGAACCAACTTCCTTTGGAAAAGTTGTAGAGCACTTCGAGAGCTTCAAGTTAGGCTCAAGAACCACCCCAATCGGCAAAGAAATGAAAAAAATATTGTCATCCGAAGTTCAGTGAAATTCTCGGATTTCCATTTCCAGACAGTTTATTGTCACTTCCTTTATACCCATTTTTCTCCTACCTAAAGTAGTTTTTAGGAGCAACTTCCTTCACGAAAGTTGTAGAGGATTTCAAGAGCTTCGATTTTGACCCAAGAACAATCATATTCAGCCAATGATTGACCAAGGTACTGCCATCCGAAGTTTGGTCCAGATTTGGAGTTTCACCACCCGTAGAATTTTCCAACTAGCTTATTCGGCCTCGACTAGTTTCGGATCAAGGTAGGATACTCTTACCCCTATCCCTATGTATATGTGGTTATCTTTAATTACTTTTCATCTCAAGTATTCTTATTTTGATCTTTGAAATGATTGTGGGAATGCATATATGAATTGCTTGTATTACTTGTGGCGTGATAAAGCATAAGTGATTCTTCACTCCAAGGGCGTCCGAACATGTGGCGTTATGCTTTAAGCATTGATTTGAGTAGAGTGAATGATCTTGTTAATGCTTACTTTTGTCCTACCACGGAGTTTTTGTATGTAAACGAGACACGAGAACCAAGAAAGTAGAAACATGGCACCTAGGGTATGGTTTATGAAAGGATAAGTTTTTCCGATGAAGGAAATATTTTTGAAACTACGTAATGACTAGTTTGGTGGCATTACGTAAGATGTGTGTGTGTGTGTGTGCCTATGGGAACCCGGCGCGGCGGAACCATAGTGAGGATACTTGGGAGACTGGCGCGGCGGAACCAAGGTTGGGTGTGTAGGTTGGTTATCCACGGTACGGAGCCAATGCAAATGTGTGCCAATGGGAACCCAGCATGGTAGAACCATTGAGAGGATACTCGGGAACCCGGCGCGGCGGAACCGAGGTTGGGTGTGTGTGGCTTGGTTCTCCGCGGTACGGAGCCAATGCAAAAGATTTTGAAAGGCTTGGTTATCCGCGGTACGGAGCCAATGCAAATGTTTTTGAAAGGTTGATTTGTATATGAAAATAGACACGGTCTATGACGAGTCGCATAGGAGGAACTAAGAAAATCTTGGACACCAACGTTAGGTGATTAACGAATATGGATGTGTGATTGTTAGTGTTGTTGTGAATGTTTTGTTGTATAGGGTTGGTGGGTAAGAATTTCCTATTGAGCGTTGTAGCTCACGGTGTTGCCTTGTGGTGACCCTGACATATTATATTGGTGGCGACGCCGATATAATATGTTAGATCTCTTAGATGAACAGGGTGAAAGTATACCTTGGAGGCCTTCGGAGTTGAGGAGCTTGCCGGATTGAAGGAGCAAGCGAAGCCGTAGTTGGGAGCCTTAGTTACGCTTTTGTTGAATAAATGTACCCTTTGAAGTTTTTATGATGTAATAAACTCTCTTTATTATATAATAAATGCTTCATTAACGTACCTAAAATTCGGGGCGTTACAAAAGCCCTATAAATTAACAAAACACCCCATAAACAGTGTGGGGACAAAACAACGGCCTAAGGCCAAGTTACCCATGCAAGGCCACTCACTGGACAGAGACAGACCAGCGCGCGCGAGTCCTACCAACCCGTGCGTGGATCAACGGACAAGCTTTGACTATTGACCACACATGGCAGTTTAACCCGCGTGCGCAGGTCCTAAATCCGAGCGCGTGAGTCAAACCAACACACGTGTTGGTCAAAGGCCAAGCTATGTCTATTGACCAACACCTGTCAATTTGACCCGTGCACACTGGTTCTCAACCAACGCATGCCAATAGGGTTTTTGGCTTTTTGAAATGGCTTAGGATTAAGTTACGTTCAAGGATTTTGCAAACACTCAAAGCTCAAACACTTGACATTCCCGAAATGTTCTTGATCTGTTTCATCATCGTGGAATCAAATATCGTAAGTAAACTAATCTGGAAGCCCAGATTGGGGTGTCTACAGAAAGCTTTGCTGATTTCATAAAGCATTGGAGAGCCAAGGCCGCTCAAATGTGAAACAAGCCGGATCTTAAGGAACAACTACGAATCCTAACAAAGAACTTACCAAGCTCCTTTGCCCTATATATGGTTCTTTCCCAAGCCGCCCTAAATTTCGAAACTTTCTATGACTCCGGGTTGGCCGTAGAAGAAGCCTTATGGGATGGTACCTTGGAGAAAAAGGAAACGGGATCAAAGTCTAAAAGAGCATATTCTGGTAATAGCAACGTTCTTTTCGGGAATACCAATCAGGCTAGAACCTCATCCGCCAAACCCATAGAAGTTAACCAAATCTCCGAAAAACCAAAATCCCAAAACCGAGCCTTCACCCAATTCAGCACCCTCAGATCTGCATTACTTAAGAAGCTCACATAAATCAGCGTGTTGAAACCTCTTCAACCACCACAAACCATTCCACCAAACCTAAACCAAAGCGTTTACTCTGAATTTCATCAGATGCCTGGCCATACCACCGACAATTGCATTCGCCTTCGTCATGAGATCCAAAATCTCATCGATAATAAGGTTATTGACACCCCTCCTCCAGATAAACCAATTACCACTCAAACCTTTTACCATAGCATAACAGCCCTTTTCGTATCAACAAAATCACCCCAACTCTAGACCAAACCACCCAAGATTTTAATCCAACCCTCTTCATTACCCCTGATACCGAACCTAAACCAATTGTGAAGATTCCCGAGGAAACTGCTCTTTGCTTTTTGTGGGAATGGGAAAATACGTGGGGTGACCTCATTTATGATTGGGAAGAATTTAAAGCAGCCAATTTTCAAAGGGATGTTGAACCGCTATTCGAGCCTGGATGGGAAGTTGATTGGCAGAATGTTCATGCTGACCCTTTTGATGGACTTTCTCTGTACATGATGTTTGAAGGGTAGAATGAGAACTATCAGATCCCTCGAGAAGCTCCTGAGTGGGAATGAGACCCAGCCCCGAATGAGTATCAACTTTTAGCCAGAGATGATCCGCTGGATATGTTCTCCCTACTACAATGTTTGCTGAAGAATATCAACCCGAAATGGCAGCCTACAGTTGGCCAGAACTTGCTCCCCTTCACTTCAACTTCTACCATTACAATGATGTCAGCCATGTCCCATGGCATCCGAATCTAGGATTCCTAGAGCCTGAGGAGGAGGTAGCCAGTAGTGAGTTTAACCCCATGGATTACATTGTGGAAGAAGTTGAATGAGAACCATTGGTCACCTTCCCGGAGGACGTTGATGTCGCCATGATGAACTTGTGGGATGACAAATTGGGGGCCAAAGCAAGTCCATGGGCCAGCTCTGAAGTTGACAACATAAAAGTGGCAAATGAGGAATGGACTATGAACAAGGCAGTAATGGAAGCTGAGCAATGGAAGCCAGAGGACCTTTGGGAAGATCTAGTTATCACTGATCTAACATCCAACCTCGAGGATACCACTATTGGAACCAAGCGCAAGGCTCCCATTGACTTATGGAGTGGGGAGTCAAAGTACCGCCAGATTGACCATCTGACTAGGAGTGGCCGTATCTATCAACCTCAAAACCTCCAAATCGGAGAATCCTCAAAACCCACAGCTCCACCTGCCAAAGAGCCCTTGAGGCCCTTTCACTACCCCGACCAAAAACACTTTCCAACCTTTTGCTCCATCAGCCAAAGAGCCCTCCCGTCCTGAGAAAAACCCCGAAGGAATGATCACGCAACAACTCGAGCAGACTCAGGCTAAAATATCTGTTTGGGATGTACTTTTTCATTCCACTCGCCATCATGAAGGACTCATCCAAGCCCTTTCCCATCTAAAAGTTCTTTCTACTATAAACCCCGATGAGCTTGTAGCACTCATCAAAACCCTACCCATTAAGCATGCCATAACCTTCACCAATCGAGACCTGCTGTGGGCAACGTGCCCTTTTCTTTAGGGGAAGGATTCCGTTCCCTTCCCTAAAGAAAATGCCGGTTCGATGGAGCGCTTTTAAGCTGGACGACAAGTGCTCACAAAAATACAGAGTTGCCACTCAGGTTTGAAGGTCCGACACCCAAGGAAACGTATTTCGAAGCACTTACCGCACTGTTTGATTTGAAAAAGTGAAGGAACCAGTCCGTCATAACCATAACTGGGTTCGGGAGCCAGGTTACGAGAGGGGAAGGATTTTATGGCACCCCTCTCACCCAATCCAAAGATCGGTCTCTACTTAGGCATTTGCGAAAATGTTTGTTTGTTTGTGATTCTGTTTGATTAATCAATTCTTTAGCCAATTAGGGCGGGGGAGCAGTTAAACGGGAATTAAAACTGTAACATATTTGCAAGATGTGATAGATAGCATGGATGAGCAGTTAGTATAGGACGAAAACAGACTGCTGTGGGAGTTTAAACAAACTGAGAGGCTCCTGTTTTAGAGTGACGTGCGCAGGAAGAAACCAGCATGCACTGAACGAGTCACTGCATGTTGTTTACTCCTGCGTGCACAACTCCAAGACACGTGGGCGGCGGTGAGCTCAAACCCACAGCTCTTATTCTCAAACTCTTTGGGCTCTGGAAGGACCAGTGCACATCTAGGACAAACCATGCATGTAAAGACCCGTATTTTGAGACCGTATTTTTCTTTTGTAAACATTGTACGGCCCATCGAGATATACGGTACGGATATTTTGTGTGACGTCTTCGTGGGAGGATATAAGAGTAATTGAGCGAGAGGTGCATGTGTGTGATTGTGGTGCAGGAGCATGGGATAACTCCTCCCATTCTCTTCTCAATAATTTCTCCAGGAGAGAAATTATTTTCCCATTCTCTCTCCCCTCTGCTGACACTCTCTCCCTCCAAAAACTCCACCCCCTCTTCTCTCTTCGATCTCATCAACCTAGGTCGTTATTCCGGACAAGGTCCGAGAATTAAAGTTGTTCTACGGAATGAGGGCTACCTATCCATCCAAGAAGAATTACGATTGGGCCACGTGGGAACTCGGTTGACTTGGTCAAATGGTCAGATTTTGCTCAAAACCCTTGAGGTAGGGATTTCTTACTCTTGTTATGCGTTTATACGGCATCTATGTACCTAGATCGTGCCTTGTTTTGTTGTATGAGGTTGTTTCTTCCATTTCCAAGAATTTGCAGAACAGAGTCTTTGATTTCGGGGTTTTACGCCTTCTTAAGCTCAGAATTAAATTTTGGTTCCTTTTTATGAAATAGAGTAGACTTAAAGCCCATTTTATAAAAGCCGCTGGAATCACTCGAAACTGTTAAGAATTGAATTAATGGTGGATTTTAGAAGTTTGGTAACGAATCTGTCTCGGTTTCTGCTCGTTTTCTGGGTTTCAGCCCACTTCGAATGGCCATAACTTCCTCGTCCGAAGTCTGTTTTATGCAAACTTTATATCGGTTTGAAGGTCTTGAAGTTAGCTTTCATTTGCCACCAGAATCGTCTTAAAACTCTTAGTACACAGAAAGTTATGATCGTTTGAGTAGAGGTGTATCAATCTATCATACTGCGTGACAGATTCGTGTAGCCTCAGTAAACCCTTGTTTAACCACCCTTGGAGTGTAGATTTGACAAGAGTTCCTTCGTGACTTTTGAGCTTCGTTCACTCGCACAACTTTTGGGACTGGAATCGTTCAAAAGTATTAAGAACTCAATTTATAGTGATTCTTACAAGTTTGCCCTGTAATCTGGAAATCTGGGCAGCGTACAAAGCTGCGTTTTTCATCATTTGTTATGGTTAAATGACACCATCGGTTGTGGGTTCTTCTGGGTTTTAAAGATTGGTAAGTTGGTGATGTTTTGGCGTTGGAATCATTGAAGACTATTGAGTATGCGATTTTTGATGAATTTTCGAACTCTGACTGCTTTGTTGAAAATCTGGATATGCTCATGTGTTGATTTTGTAACGCCCCCAAAATTAGGGTACGTTAAGAAGCATTTATTACATAATAAAAAGAGTTTATTACATTATAAATACTTCAAAGAGGTACAATTATTCAACAAGGAAAGGAAACTAAGGCTTCCTAACTACAGCTCCTCTTGCTTCTTCATCCTAGCCAGCTCCTCAGCTCCGGACGCCTCCAAGTGAACGGTCCATCTTGATCATCTACAAGATCTGACACATTATACCGGCGTCGCCACCAATATAATATGCCAGGGTCACCACAAGGCAACACCGTGAGCTACAACGCTCAATAGAGTAACCCTACCCACTAACCCTTAACTTATAACAACACAACAGACAGTAACAATGACACATCCACTACCGTTGGTGTCCAAGATTTCCCGATTTCTCCTACGCGACTCGTCGTAAACCGTGTCAATCCTTTTCCATTTACAAAACCATCTTTTCTAAATCATTTGCATTGGCTCCGTACCGCGGATAACCAAGCCATGCACACCCAACCTCGGTTCCGCCGTTCCGGGTTCCCGAGTATCCTCACAATGGTTCCGCCGCACTGGGTTCCCATTGGCACACAAAACTTGCATTGGCTCCTCTCCACGGAAAACCAAGCCATATTACCAATAAGGCTACCACGTCCGGCCCGATTGGCAATCTTCACAAAGGGCTACCAAGTCCGGCCTCTTTATGGTTTTCACAACCCACGCAATGGGCTACCAAGTCCGGCCACATTACGGTTTTCATTCACACAACGGGCTACCAAGTCCGGCCACGTTGCGGTTTTCACAATCCACACGATGGGCTACCAAGTCCGGCCACATCGCGGTTTCAAAACACATCTCATCATTATCCACACCCTAGGCGTTACGTTTCTACTTTCTCGGTTTTCGTGTCACATTCTCATACAAGACTCCGCGTGTGAGACTTAACTTACAACATGCATCCAACAAGCTTCGAAATAGTACAACAAGAGCATTTAAGCAACATAGCATGCTTGAATCACCAAGAATTAACAAAAACATGCATTTCCAACATTTAATCGAAAGATAACCTTATCTACGATCAAACAAACTTCCAAACAACATGCGATTTATACAAGACATAGAATTAGAGTGAAAAACTACTTTATACTTGGAAAAGTAGGTAAGGATAACTACCTTGATCCGAAACTAGTCGGGGCCGAGTAAGCTAGGTAGAAAATTTCTCCCGAATCTGGACCGAACTTCGGACGGCAGTAACTCGGTCAATCCTTGGCCGAATAGAGTCGTTCTTGGGTCTAGAACGAAGCTCTCTAAACCCTCTACGACTCTCGAGAAGGAAGTTAATCCTAGAAACGAACCTAGGTTGGAGAAAAATGGGGACGAAGGAAGGGACAGTGAGCTGTCCAGAAAATGAAAATCCAGAAATTTTACTGAACTTCGGACGACAATATCTGGGTCATTTCTTAACCGATTGGGGTGATTCTTGAGCCTAACTTCAAGGTTTCGAAGCGCTCTACAACTTTCCAGAAGGAAGTTGATCCTAAAAACTAACCTAAGCAGGAGAAAACAGAGGATTTCCGACGGGACAGTGGGCTGCCCAGAAAACAGAAAATGGTTTCTAGAGAGAAGGAAGAGCTAATTGCTTGAGGTGTGCTTTGAAAGGCTTGGAATGGCCTTCTATTTATAGGCAAAGGGCTTGGCCTTCTCCTCTCTCTCTCTCTAAGTCTCACCTTGACACTTGGCAAGAGATCATGGAAGATCAAGGAAATCCCTAGGCTTGCAAGGCTATTTTGTACCATGGTGATATTCTTGAATCCAATGGATGGTTGAGATGGAAATGGTACATGATCAAAGGGTCAAGAAGCTTGCTAGGTGTCCAAAATCAAATCCAACTTTTAAGCACAAATCAAGGAAAAATCCTAGGGTTGCATGGCTACTTTTGTACCAAGATTGATCTTGGATCAATTGGATGGCTAGGATGGATCCTTGGTGGGCAAGAAAGATGTTGGTACAAGATCTAAGGGTTCAAACTATTGCAAAGTGTCCAAAGGAGTACAATGGAGGTGATTTCCTAGCAATGAAGAATAGATACACCAAGGATTTGGAAGATTAATGGGAGATCAACCAAGGTACAATCAAATCCCTTCTTTCCTCTTTCCTCTCTCTTTCTCCCTCTCTCCCTCTCTCTCTCTCGGCCCTCTCTCTCCTCTCTCTCTCTCTCCGGCCTCTCTCCTCTCTCTCTCTCTCTCTCTCTCTCTCTCTCAAGGTATATATATATATATGTATATGCATGCAAAGTTCAAGAAAATAATAAACAAAAGGAAATCTTGTACCAAGAGATCAAGGGATTTTAAAAAACTAGATTTTCCCCTTAAACTAATCAATAAAAAAAAATCACCAAGTACTTATATATATATACACATGTACCAAATGATCTTGGAAGATCAAAACCCTAACATAAAATAAGTAAAAAGGTAATCTAGGAAATCTAGGGTTTTGATTTACCACAATAATTAAATGCACAAAATCACATGGGAAAATCCAAGACTTGATTATTTAATAAAATCCTTGTACTTTGTGAAAGACTAACCCTTTTATCCATTGGGTAATAAATCCCCTAACTTCTATTGTCCAATGGACAATAGTGACTTGGCAACTTTTATTTTAAAAAAATTGGTACTTTGGCACATGGGTTAAAAAGAAAATATTAAATTAATCAACCCATGTACTAAGTTGAAAGATGAACCTTTTACCCAATGGATAATAACCACCCTAACTTTTATTATCCAATGGATAATAGTTGCTAGGGAGATTAAACATTAAAATAATCCAAAAAGTACTTTAAAGTAATAAAAAAGTAATCAAAAAGTTACTTTTTACTATTCATAGCACTTTAATAAAGTAAACTTTTAATATAAACAAATGGGGTTTCTATTATCCAATGGATAATAGTTTTCCTAACATTTATTGTCCAATGGACAAGGAATATAACCAAAATAATTTAAAGAAAAAGAATATTCATTTCTTAGTCTAGGGTTCAAAAGGTTCAAAGGGTCCATGAGGGGCAAAACGGTCATTTTGCGGTTAAGGAAAAGTAACTAGATAGCTTCCTAACTTAGTTTCTCTAACCGGATGGTTAAAAACTAGTTAGGCATGCTAAGCGGACTAAAGCGTCAAGAAATAATTTTTCAAGGGGCAAAAATGTAATTTTGACAAAACCTTGGAAATTAAAATCAATTACAATAAAATTCAAATATTTAACGAAATTTTTAACGACCAAAAATCAGGGTCGTTACAGATTTTAGATGATTACGGTACCTGTTCGTTGTCTAGGCATTCGGGTGATTATGTGAGTATTGTGGCATGTTATGAACTTGTTATGTGTTGAGTATGAGATAGAACGAATATGAGGAAAGCCATGGATCCACCGTAAGATGTGATGCCCGGAATTAAATGTTTAAAAGTTACATGTGTTAGTAAAATAGTTTATGCGTATTTGGAACTTTAGTCAGTATTTGGAATTTTAGTGAATACTTGAAATTTGGATACTTGATGGGAATTATGCGAATGATATTTGGGTATGAATTATCCCGTTCGGTGAGATAGGTTGAGATGATTGTGCTTGGATTATGTTGGTCAAGATTTAAGTGGTGCACCAAGGTAGGAAAATAAGCTGGGCTTGGCGAGCTCCTCGGTGAAAGACTGGAAATTGTTGGGGTGGTACACCGTACCCGATTACCCCGATGCAAGGGTGGTGCTTGTACCCGAATTCATGGGGTGGTTCTTGTACCCGACTACCCTTGGTTTGTGCGGGTGGTACTTGTACCCGATTACCCCGGTTTATGGGGTGGTACTTGTACTCAGTTACCCTCGGTTAGATGTATGCACGGGTGTCTTGTTTGTCCGAAATTGAATGAAAGGTTTTTGGTGGACGCACGGGACCTAAATGTCCGGAATCGTATTGAAACGAAAAATGGCCAATACTTGAGAAATATAAGACAAATTGATTACGTTTTAAAAGGAAATTCAGTGATATGTTTGTGTTGATCTGTCGAGAGATATACTCATTGTCACCCGCATTTTGGGGTTCGTTGTACGTATATATTGTTGCTCACGTATTACTGTTGGTGCGGGATCATTACATATACATATAGATCGACACAGAATGAAGTATTTGTGTAGCACTAGACAAGCGACGGTTGAGGCCAAGTTGTGATCTAATTAGGATAATTCGAGTCGGTGTATACTTTTAGTTTGATGTATGGGCTGTTAGAAGTACCTATATGAAATTATGATCCCCTGGTTGTAGTGTGCTTATTGTGGTGGAAAAACCATATTTCATTATAGTATCTCGTCTTGTTCATTCACTCTAGGAGCATGATTCATCGCATTTTCATATAACTTGAGTATAGATTTCTCTATTGGACTAGTGTAGCTCAACCTACCATTTTCAGGTACACTATGTGGACACAGTCTTGGAGGGTGTGATATGAATGCAGACATCACAGGCTAAAGTTATTTTCTGAAGAACTTGTCTTTCCTTCGTAAATCAAACTGCATTGTACTATTTTCTCTAATTTGGAATACTGTATCAGTTGACAAAATTGTGAGATTTAGAAACTGTATATTGTAATTTGAGGTACCGTATGTACTATTGTGAGGATTTGTATTTAAAATGGTATGGTTATTTATGTTAAAAATTAAGGGCGTGACAACGCAGTTCATATAGCAACATAATATACAGTTTAAAGGCTGAAAAACCCTACAAATTAATAAAGCACCCCATAAACAGTGTGGGAACAAAATAATGGCCTAAAACCAAGTTACCCGTGCAAGGCCACTCACTGGTCAGAGGTAGACTGTCGCGCGATGGAGTCACTCTGTTGCGCAATGGTTTGAGCCCTTTAACCAGTATTTGGTTCACACGTTTCTGGGTTCTGGTACATATCCAGAAAGATCCCAAGGGTACTCTAAAATATTAAAAACACATATTGAAATACAACTAGCATTTCTAACAAAGGAAAAGCAACAGATAGGTTGTTAGCATGCTTAACAGTGATCTATATTCAAAGTAATGCATAAAACAGTAGGACACCAATCCCCACGCGGTCCATCGCGCGCAACCACGAAGTGTCGCGCTCGAGAGTGGGACCGTCGCGCGCTGGTTCTTATCATGACAGGTTTTGAAACTTTGCTAGCTTTAGGACCAGGATTGGTATTGATTACCAGCCTTGGCCCTGCCAGCCCCTCTCAGGGATCAGAACAGAAAACAAAGCAAAGGTAAGCTGTACCTTTGGTTTTGGGTTTGAAACGAATTTGAGCTTTAAGGTTTGAATGCTTGATTGAGGTGTTTGAAAAAGATTGTGGAATGCAAAATTGGATGAAAAGCCCTAGAGCTTGTGCTTACTCTTTTTGAATTTTTGTAACCTTTGAATTTTTCAACCCCTTCAATGGAAGAAAGAGAAGGGTATTTATAGGGAGAGATGTGATAGGTATGGGTTGCAAACAGAGGAATTCAGCCAATCCACAAGGCTGGCTGAGAGTTACATTGGTGGCCAACTGTCCTCCTTAAGAAAGGTTGGCGGTAGGTTGGATCGTCGCGCGATGGACTCAGTTTGTTGTGCGATGGTCACTCTGTTGCGCGATGGTCAACAGTCAAAGCTTGACTGTTGACCAACACCTGGCAGCTCGACCATAGCGCAAGGAACTAGTATTAGCGCGTGACAGCAGGATTTTTGGCGTTTTCAAGTGGCTTAGGATCAGGTTAGGGTCAAGGGTTTTGCAAACACTCAAAACTCAAACACTTGTCATTCTCAGGGTGTTCTTGATCCGTTTCATCATCGGGGAATCAAAAACCGTAAGTAAACTAATTTGGAAGCCCAGATTGGGGTGTTTACACCTGCCTGCCGAAGGAATTGATCATAACAGACCACTCCATATTACTCTGAAATGTCGTGATAAATGGGTCCCGGTAATCCTAATTGACAATGGGTTAGCAATCAATGTTTGCCCACTCTGTGTTGCTTATTGCTTGGGGTACAAAAATAAGGACTTCTCTTCGTCTGAAGTCAAAGTCCAAGCATATGATAACACTCGTCGAGATGTAGTCGGGACCCATATGCTTCCGATGACCTTCGGATCTTACCAAATTGAGATAGAATTTCATGTAGTAAGCATTCCTGCTTCCTTCGACTTGCTGTTGGATAGACCTTGGCTACATCGGTCAGATATCATGGCTGTACCCTCCACTCTCCATCAGAAAATTAGCTTGGGACTTGAAATAGGTATGCTTACTATCCACAGAGACTTTGGAATTCGTGCACCTATTGAAGACAATGCCCCGCTCTTAGAAATCCAGCACAGGGAGGAAGACATTGCTTTAGGTGGTTTCTCGCTAGATACCCCCAATTATGTCTTCTCAGTCAAAATCGATAATGACTTTGTCATTAGCAATGTCGCCATAAAGATGATGAAAAACATATCTTAAATGCCGGGATTGGGACTAGGAAAGAACTTTCAAGGACCTGCCAAGTTTAAATTTCACGGAGCTCTAATGCGCACAATCGGTCTCGGCTACCTACCTTCAGGTGACATTAAAATGAAAAAGGGAGATAGACTGGAAGACTACTTTGTTAAATAGAAAGCAAAACAAGTCTACCAAGGGTAGCCAGAACCATTTTGGGATAAGGAAACCAATATTTTGCTACCAGGGTTTGAAATATTTGCCAATGATGTCTGGCAAGAAAGTAAGGAAGAATTTGAGGCTGCAGAAGAACCAGGGAAGCCAATCGATTGGATTGAGGTCTTTAACATGGCAAGTCTAGCAATCCTGTTTAGAGAGGACGAACGAGGACGACCCAATGGGTACAGTTTTGGAAGTTGAAGTGCTGATGCTGGGACAGGAGGTCCTCGAAGACCCAACTTCGCTCATCATGGACATCGCTGGAGATTACAAGAATTGGACTCTCTTACCAAGTGCAACATGTCATGGGTCTTATTCTGAGTTCGAGTCCGAGTCATCTGAATCCCCAAATGATTCAAATCGGTTCTGCGCTGTTTGCAAAAAAACGACAAGCTCTCATAAGTTTCCTAAAAGAATTCGAGGATGTTTTTGCGTGGTCGCATGCTGATATGCCCGAAATCAATCCCAAAATCGTGGAACACCGCATCCCCCTTTATCCTGATGCAAAACCTGTAAAGCAAAAATTGAGGCGCATAAGACCTGATTGGGTGCTTAAGATAAAAGAGGAAGTCACCAAACAGATTAATGCAGGATTTCTAATGGTAACTGAATACCCTCAGTGGGTCGCAAATATCGTTCTCGTCCCTAAAAAGGATGGTAGAATTAGGGTTTGTGTTGATTTTAGGGACCTGAATAAAGCAAGCCTAAAGGATGACTTGCCACTACTGCACATTGATGTACTGGTTGACAACACTGCTGGGCATGCTTTGCTTTCCTTCATGTATGGTTTTTCAGGATACAACGAAATCCTCATGGCCCCAAAGGATCGGGAAAAAACCACATTTATCACCAAATCCACTTATCAACGAGCCTCTACGACCTTGTAGCATGACATGATCCAAAAGGAAGTAAAGGTTTACATTGATGACATGATTGTCAAGGCGAAGGAGCGAGAAGGACACTTACCTGCACTCAGGAAGTTCTTTGAGAGAATCAGAAAGTACAAGATGCGCCATAACCCAGCCAAATGCACGTTCGGGGTTACAGTTGGAAAAATGCTTGGATTCATGGTCACCACTCGAGGTATTGAGGTTGAACCATCAAAAATCAATGCTATTCTAAAAATGGAGCCGCCTCGGTCTAAAAAGGATGTAAGAAGCTTCCTTGGCAAGGTGCAGTTTATCAGTCTGTTCATTGCCAAACTAACTTCAATCTGCGAGCCAATCTTCTGCCTGCTAAAGAAAGGTGTACCATTCAAATGGGACGACAAGGCAATTCGAACTTATCGGCAAAATCCACCGGTATTAACGCCTCTCGCACCGGGAAAACCTTTGATCCTATACCTGTCAGTTACTCCATCTTCTATGGGTGTATGGTGGCACAGAAAGGAGACAATGGGGTTGAAAGGGCTGTATACTATCTGAGCAAAAGATGGTTGGATGTCAGGAGCATTATACTCCGTTGGAGAAGACATGCTAGGCGCTTGTCTGGGCTTCCAAGAAATTGAGACATTATATGCTAGCCTATCGAGTAAGGCTAATTTCTCGAATGGATCCCCTCAAGTATCTATTTGAGAAATCGGCCCTTACAGGAAGAATGGCACGGTGGCTACTGATGTTATCAGAATTTGAATTAATGTATGTCACCAGGAAGTCCATGAAAGGAAGAGTTGTTGCTGACTTCTTTACCCAGTTGAAGGAGGTGAAGATGCCGAGTTTAAGTTTCTGATGAAGACATAATGACTCTAGCTGAAGATGTTTGGAAGTTGTACTTCGACATGGCTGCTAATCAGAAAGGGTTTGGAATCGGCATATTGCTAATAGCACCCGATGGGTCCCACATTCTGCTCGCGTTCAAGCTAAATTTTGAGGTCACTAACAATCAAGCAGAGTACGAGGCTTGCATTGTAGGTATGGAAGCAGCAATCGAAATTGGTATAGAGAAATTGGAAGTGGTGGGGGATTCCAACCTGGTAGTGTCGTAGGCCAACGGTGATTAGAAAGTCAAAGAAGAGAATCTAAAGCCGTACCATCAAGATCTTGAGGATCTCACTCCTTATTTTAACAAGGTAACCTTTACTCATATACCGAGGCTCAAGAATCAATTTGCAGATGCCTTGGCAACATTGGCATCCATGGTCGAAATTCCTATCGATGTCAAGCAAAGGCCAATTGTGATCGAACAAAGGGATACACTGGTATACCAGCATGTCATGGTCGTTGATGAGCCTGATGATGGTCACTCGTGGTATTATGACATTTGGAGATTCGTGGAAAGAGGAGAATACCCTATTGAAGCAACCAAGAAAGACAAAATCACTTTTCAGAGGATGGCAGCTCAGTACATCATTTGTGGAGGAAATCTATATCGGAGGTCGCACTGTGGCATGCACAAGTTATGCATCCATGGTGCAGAGACAAAAAGGGTAATGGAAGAAATTCACGCAGGTGTGTGTGGCCCCCACATAAATGGCATGCTCACTAAGAAGATCCTCAGGCAGGGGTATTTCTGGTCCACCATGGAGACAAAATGTGTGGAATACGTGCAGCGATGTCATAAATGTCAGATCCATGCCAACCTCACTAATGTCCCACCATCTGATCTGCATCAAATGACCTCCCCATGGCCTTTTTCAGTATGGGAATCAACGTCATCGGAAGGATTGTGCCAACGGCATATAATGGTCATAAATTCATTTTGGTGGCCATTGATTACTTCACGAAATGGGTGGAAGCTACTTCTTATGCCACTCTAACCACGGTTCATGTTGCACACTTTATCAAGCAAAATGTCATCTATCGATATGGAGTCCCTCAGGAGGCGTTGGTGTCTGATAATGGGTTTCATTTTAAGGGACGAACCAGGGAAGTCTTAGATGAGTTCCACATCCAAGTGCATAAGTTAACAACCTACCGGCCACAGACCAACAGAGCCGTGGAAGCAGCTAACAAAACAATCAAAGCCATTGTGGAAACGACCATCCAATCCGCGAGAGATTGGAATGAACAATTGCCGTTAGCTTTGTAGGGGTATCGCACATCCATACGCACACCAATAGGGGCAACCCCTTACTCTTTAGTCTACGGTATGGAAGCTGTACTTCGCATTGAGTTAGAAGTTTCATCTCTTCGAACTATGATCGAGTGTAATGTCCAGTAGGCATAATGGTAAATAAATCGATTTGAAGAGCTCATGTTGTTTGATGAACGCCGGTTGAGGGCCCTCTACCATATTCAAGGATATCAAAGAAGGATCGCGCGTGCGTTCAATTAGAAAGTAAAGCCTAGGAACTTGACAGAAGGTGACGTGGTTTTAACGGAAATTCGGGCACCAGCTTACGATCCACGTGGAAAGTTCCGACCAAAGTGTTCCAGGCTGTACATCATCAAGACCATCCTGTCTAGAGGAGCTACGCATCTCATTGACTTGGATGGAAATGAGTTTTCAACTTTGGTCAACCTAAATCAACTTAAGTGCTACTATCCCTGGGAGAAGATCGCTAGGCTGAAAACCGCATGGGCGGGCAGTCCCAAGCAAAAAATAGAGCAAAAGCCTAGTAGGATGAAAACCCAAAAGAGGATCCTAGGCAAAAATTAAGGCATATAACAATGAGCTCACTAGGTCGAAAACCCGAAAAGGCGGTACTAGGCAAAATTTAGAGCGCAAAAGGAGAGTGTCAAAACCAGAGTGAACCCTACCCTGAACTACGTTATGACCCGATTCCTTTACCGCAATGATATGTAGGCAGCCTCACTCTGAGGCCCGGTCATAATCAATCAAAATAAAAATCCAGGTTGAATTCAAAATGCTGAATCAAAGAGGGGGAAACCCTCCGTGACTCGTTTTGTTATAACAACCGCTTCTAATACATAGGGCTGAGCATGGCTTTCAAAAACAAAAAGTGCAATATGATGAAATCGGGTCCATAATTTATTCTATTAGGGTAGTAAGAATGAGTCAATTTCCTTGAGCCCCAGCCCTCACGACGATATCCCTCTTGAGCCATTTTCGGTAACTCCCACATGCTATCACAGACGGGTAAGGATGCGCATCAGTCACCTCGCGAGTCCTCCAGAATCGCTGATAGTTGCAAAGAATGGAATGGCGAAAGAAAGGCAGAACAACATCTACCACAACCTCTGCAGGGGCCTTCTGCTTATGGCCTAGTTGACGTTGAATCCGGTAGGGAATATAGAAGGTGAAAGCCTTCAAACCAGCAAAAATGACCCACTGGGGGCCCATGAAGTGTACTGTCATAGGTGGAAGGTCTAGCCATGAACACCTCCAAGAAATAGTCTCAACCCGCAAATGTTTGAAGAAGTTGATCCACTCAGAAACTCGCCTGTCTGCAAACTCAAAGCATCGTAGAGACAACAGCCTAGCCTTATATGCCCAGTTGCTAGGAGGGATGGTTAGCACATTCACTTTGTCACAAAGCCAAATCTGCAAAAGAGAGAAAGACAAGTAAGAAACTACAAAAAGCCAAGCCAAGCGTTGAGGTAAAATGAGAACGTGAGAAAAACCCGAAAAAGGAGAGCTGAGTTAGAAGCCAGCCTGTAGGAGGAGAGGTCTACCCCTGAAAGTCTTGGTCTCCCCAAAGCAAACCTTGTCCAAACCCATCAATGTCTCGGCCAAGACCATTGGAATCATGTCCTTCTGAGCCTCGATCTGAATGGCAATGCTGACTAGTGCTGAGCTGGCATGGCCGGTGGAGGGAACCAAGAGGTAAGTTGCAATCAAGCACATGCAAAGAGCAGTCATGCGCTGAGTTTGATAGGTCATGTCTGCAAGATCACTAGGAGGGGAGAAAATTTCAATAAGTCGCATTACGTTGAGATGACCATCACTAACTAAGTAGCGGGCAGCACCACCACTAAATCCAAAAACCGCAGCCAAAACCTTGTAGATGCTCTCACGTACATGAGGGATGATAACTTCCCTTGAGCCGAAGCCGCCGAGGTATGCATGGAACTCCTCGATGGTGGGACAAGGCTCTTGCTCGTCGAAACGAAAAATGTGGACCTCCGGATCCCAAAAACTTGCGGCTGCCCTCAAAAGTTCAAGGTGGAGACGAATGTTGCGAAGGTATCTCATGGAGTAGAGGCCATGGGCCCGGAAGTTGAGTCAATTAACGTCCTCCATTAAAACCAACCATAGGCAAAGCGAACAGGTAAGGGAAATAACCGTTTGGAAGAAGGGAGAGTTTTAGAAAGAGAAGAGTTCAATGGAGTGAGAAGAATTTGAAGATGAAGGCCTGAATTTATAGGAAGAATGGAGGGGACAACTTCAACTTTCAAAGAGCCTCGGGCATCGAAAAGTACAAATTTTTCATGAGTCTTGCATAGGAAAAGGCTTGGTCATAGCGTGGAAGCACAATGTAGGCATGCATTGGCTCAAAAATGCAATTGCACAGGTCAAACATCAACCATCGTGCAATTTGTCTTGGGAAATAGCAAAACGCAAACTATCAGAAAAGCAACCACACAAGGCATAATGGAAAAATGCGCGACATATCGAATCCGGGAAATCAGCACAGTGTAGCATTAATACCCCGAGAGACCTTACGACATGACGCACGGTGTTTTGAAGAAGCGCACGGCATATTATGTCTGCATTTTTGTAGATTTTGATAGCAAAGGTATGGAATGGATTTAATGCATCATGGGGCATCACCAACCACCAGAACTCACTCCAACAAGTATTTGGGACTTCAGGGATGTTTCGCCTTGGGCCAACTCTTGAAATTTGAGGTCATAGTACAAAAAGTCAATAAAATCCCATTTTTAAGCCACGTCAAGATATCAAATCACGTTTCGGGCCATTTCAAGTCGTTTCTTTGAGTCATGCAGGTCACAATGGTCAAAAATGACTGAGTCCAAGTTCTTATTAGAGTCTCAAGTCAAAAATTGAAGATGCTACCCTTCAAAGTCAACATTTTCCTAGCTTTCAGGTGTGTTCCAAGCATAAGGTCAAACTTTTGAGTCGAATATCAAGTTTCAAGGGTCGTCATTGAGCCCATAGCATGGCCGTTTGTGTAAAGTTCTCAGACACAATGTCAATTCTTCAAAATTTATTCGATTACTTCTTTGATTTCTATTCCTTTGTCAATGTATTCCCCATTGTTGACACTATATTAGGCTCAGTTTCATGATCAAGGCCTAGCTGTACATTCAAGTAAGTGTCTTAGTTGCTCAACTTTCTTTGTACAGCAACAATAAAAGAGATTGAATGACAAAGACATTGAAAGAATAATTCATGTGCATAGATATATAAACACAGGGGCATCCATGAGTCGAAGTACATGGCAAAATGAGGCTCGCAAGCCTGATGCTCAAAACCCTATCTACCAAGGGTAAACAGCCCCCCTACAAAAGGAAGCACGCAAGCTCCACCAAAAGGCAAAAAGCAAAAGAGGAACTCAATCCTCATCCTCGTCACCATCCTCGCCCTCCTCTTCGTCCTCATCAGAGACCTCCTCCTCTGCCTTAGAATTAGCAACCTCCTAAGTGCTAGTAACCCCGGGCATGGTACTCCTGGAAGTAACCTAGAGGTCAATGTCTGTAGGCTCCTCGGTCTCGTCCGAAATAACAATGGGCTCCTCCTTGGTACCACTGGAGTGTCGCTGTCTCTTCGATGGCTGCTCCTCCCGAGAGCCAACAGAAGAAGCCTATTGCACAGGCATGCGAACAAACTTCTGGCATAATCCCCGTGAAGCCCCTCTTCTAGCCCGGAATAATGTAACATTCATATAGCATTTGCATCGTAATCATGAATAAGGGTAATAAAAAGTGAGATAAGTAGCTAAGAGTTGAGGATTTACCATCGTCCCTCCAATGCGAGTCAGTATTGGTGGGGAATGGCCCATTTTACTTGATGCCTTCGAAAAGGTTCACATTGAACAGATAAGCTCTGCACAGAATGCTCATGCCGATTCTTTGGCTTGGTTGGCCGCAGCTATTCCAACAGAACTCAAACGGAAGGTAGCAATTGAGTATCTGACGGAGCCGAGCATTGGGAGAAGTGTGGAAGGTCTTGGACTTGAACCAAGGACCAATTTGGATGGAACAAATTGTGGGGTTTTTATGAGATGAAACGCTCCCCACTGATAAAAAGGAAGCTCATAAAATTAAAACCAAATCTGTAAGGTTTTGGCTGTCCCCTTAGGGAAAGTTATATAGAAAGTCCTTCACATGCCCATACTTACTTTGTGTGCACCCCGAAATAGTGCAGATATTTCTCCATAAAATCCACGAGGGGACATGTGGGTGTCATGCTGGAGGCAGATCCATTGCCCACGAGCAATTCCCCAAGGTTATTGGTGGCCACATATGCAGAAAGATGCCAAGGTATATGTAAAAATTTGTGAGAAGTGTTAGAAATTCTCACCAATGATTCAAACGCCAGCAGAAGATTTGGTATCATTGACGAGTCCTTGGCCATTTGCTTAATGGGGAATGGACATCGTGGGTTCACTCCACAAGGCAACTGGCAACAGGAAGTTCCTGTTGGTGGCAACAGATTATTTCACCAAGTGGATTGAGGCAGAGCCGTTGGCTAAAATCACTGAATCTATGATAGAAAGGTTCACGTGGAAGAGTATTATTATTCGCTTTGGGGTCCCTTATTCGTTGATTACTGACAATGGGTCCCAGTTCCAAAAGAAAGTCAAAGATTTTTGTGCCTAGTATGGGATACGAAACTATTACTCAACTCCAGCCTACCCTCAGAGTAATGGGCAAGCAGAAGCGTCCAATAAGACCATCCTTGACGGGATTAAGAAAAGGTTGCACAAAGTAAAGGGGAAGTGGCCTGATGAGTTACCACTGGCACTTTGGGCACACCGTACAACACCTAGGAGGTCTATAGGAGAGACCCCCTATTCATTGGCATATGGAACGGAGGTAGTGATACCCCTGGAGGTTAGCCTTCCAACCAACAGGACTACATTGGTTGAAAGTGGGGGGAATAATAGGGCCCTCAAAATTGAGCTTGTTCTCTCCAAGGAAAGGAGGGAAAGGCCCTAGTGCATCTAGCTTCTTAACAGGAACAACTAATGAAGAGCTATAACAAACATGTTCACCCTTGAAAGTTTGGTGTTGGGGATCTTGTACTACGAAAAGTGCTCGGCAATACCAAGGGGCCAACGAGGGCAAGTTAGGGGCCAATTAGGGGGCTCGTATCAAATGACCAAAATTGTGGGCATAGGGGCCTATAGATTGGCTCATCTAGACAGTAATCCAGTGCCGAGGCCTTGGAATGTTCATAATCTGAGAAAATTCTTTGTTTCAAAGAATTTAGTTTTTTATTTTATTCTGTTTAGAATACACTACGTGACTATGTGGAAGCTATGAATAAATCTCCTTTGTTTTGATTATTGATTAGTTGCAAGGGGTATGAATAACGCCCCCTTGAGTTTAAGCTACGAATAAAGCTCCTTTGTTTTTATTATTGATTAGTTGCAAGGGGTACGAATAACGCCCCATTGAGTTTAAGCTACGAATAAAGCTCCTTTGTTTTTATTATTGATTAGTTGCAAGGGGTACGAATAACGTCCCTTGAGTTTAAGCTTACGAATAAAGTCACTTCTTTACAGTATATCAAGTTTTTTGATATGTTTGCTTTGGAAATATGAAATATGGAGTTTGGTATTATTTTTCTTTTTCATATTGGGGCACAGAAAGGCATGAAATGCCTAAGTTGCATACGACTAAACGTTATGATACGAAATACTTGTGTGGAATTACTTCTTCGAATTTCGTAGACATTTGAAAGGCTTGCTTTCAGTTAAGTACAAGAAACTTCGATTTGTTTAAATACAAGAAATTTAGGTAGAATACTTTAAAGTACGAGATACTTAAAGTTAGTTAAGTACAAGAAACGTAGATTTGTTTAAAAACGAGAAATTTAGGCTAAGAAACTTGTACAACAAGCAAATATGAAACACTTGCTTGATGGATACTTAGTTTTTATTTAAAGCATGAGAGGCTTAAAACAAGTATGAGAAACTCCAAGTATGAAAAACTTGGGATTCATATGAGAACATGCAGTTTGTTCAGATACAATTACTTGAGCAAACTTAACATACAATTGATTGTCTGAGTATGATAAATATTAGACTAAGTACGAGAGCTTTAGGCTATAGACGAGAACATCCGATTTCACGAGCATGAAATACGTACAGACAACTAAGTATGAGAACACTTAGCTTTCTATTTAAAGCACGACAATACTTAACCCTTCTCTAAATACGACGAATACTTACGGTAAAAGTTTATGGCCACGAAAGGCCACCGAAACGCATGTTACGCCCTGAAGGGCCAAATACCTATGTTATCTAAACAGTCTGAAAATACTGGTGCCGCACAGGGCTGGAAACACTGCAGTCACGCAGGACCAACCAAATTGTTTGAATTCAAAAAACCAAAACTAGATATGTACCTACCAAATCAATCCAGATTCTGGATCTTTGAAGGAGTGTCAGTCGCAACTTCCATGTTAGAGACTTCACCACCAGTAGCAGCACTCTCCTCTGGATTAACAGCCTCATTCATAACCTCTCGGGCAGGAGAACGTTCGAGTAGAACCTCTTGAGTTTCCATTTGGATGTCCTCATCAGCATCAGCAAATTCTTCGATCTGCTGCTCAATGTCTTCTTCAGGCTGCTCCTTGGAGGTATGAGACAGCTGGAGGCGACTGCTGCGTAGATCATTCTCTACCCATAGGGGAGAATCGTTAGCAACACCAACTTTTATAAGGCAGGCCTCCCAGCACGCAGCCCAGATTTGATCTTGGATACCTGGCATTTGTTCGACATAGTTGGAAGTCGCAGCATCAAAAACCTTTTGGTATCCATCTTCGTAGGCCGCCTTCTTGGTACTATCAATTTTAGACAATGCTTGGCTAAGACTCTCCTCAGCAGTCTCAAGCTTTGTCTTGGCTCCCTCTGCTTCCAGTTTTGCCTTATCTTTCTCTCTTTCCAGCCTCTCTATTGTTTGAAGCTGCCTGGTGTTATCCCGCAAAAGCCTATTCCTTTCAGGCTCAATTTTTTGAAGCTTCTGGCCGAGCGTGACCATTTTTTGGATAAACTAGGAATATCCAAGTATAAGGATATACGTTACGAGTAAACACAAAAGAAATTTAGAGCTTGGTTAAAGTGATGAGAACACTTTACCTTTATTCCACTGACGAGACCAGTGGAGACAAGCTGATCGGACGGAGATCCAGCTTCCTTCTGCATGTCCACCAGAAGTAGTAGCCTTTGAGCAAGTGCAAGCGCCATTTTCGAAAAGCTGGCGCTATCCCCAATGTGCACAGGACGATCACCCCTGATGAGTTGGGGAGCCCATGTTTGGGGAAGTACTTGTGAAGGTGGTGATTGGGGCTGACGGGTATCCGCATCAGCTCAAGCGACAGAAGTAGTTGGGATTTCGGTCCTGGAGCGCTTGTCTCGGTGAATATCTCCTGCCTTGAGAGAGGCATCAGACCCACGAAGGGACAAGGTAGACAAGCTAGTGCCCCCCTATTGCGACGAGCAGGCGGGGGAGCATGCCCGGTAGAGGCTGCATGACCGATGCCATGTCCCCGTGCAGACACAGTAAGAAGAGAACTTAAGTTCATGGGCTGGCGAGTCATGGTACCTGAATCTGATGAGGATGGGGAGTAGTCGGAGGAAGAAGATTGGCTGGTACTACGATTAGGAACTGATTGTTCGAGCTTGCGTTGGGAAGAGGTCTGTCGTTGAGAGGACCTTTGTCACGACCTCAATTTTCAACAAAAATAAATATTACATTTTAATAAAAGAGCCTCGCATAACATAAATAATACCCAAAAGAGTTTCCCAGCGGTTACATTTACAAACAAGTCCCCATAGTTACAAAAAAATATAACATTGGCACCACGGCCCAAATCAACTGAGATACGGGTACAACACATTCAGAATACTACAAACTTTAGTCAAAAGATAAATCAAGAGTTAATTAGTTACAAAACCATCTTTGGCCAAAAGAAAATCTATTACAAAGATGAATAAGTAACTAAATAAAGCTTAGTTTCCAAAAGCCTTCATGTACAAGCACACCGTCGCATGCAGCCTACTGTCCAACATTCGAACCTGAAAAGAAGGATTTTGTTGAGCTACACTAGCCCAGTAGGAAAATCTTTACTAAATTTACATGTAGACATGATGATGAGTGCAAACAAGAGAGGATAAGGAAATACAGTTCGACAGACGATAGCCAATCAATTCGTAAGTGAAACTCTATTGAAATCGAATGCATAAACTCTGAGACACTAATCCCATAAATAACCTCTACTCGACTCGCTAACCCAAACTCCCACCATCGGTATTTCCACCACTTGCGTTACCGGATAACACCATAAGGATTACCGTGTTACCACCACTTGCGTCACGGTGATCCCTAGCGACTCGGGTTACCGTATTACCACCACTTGCGTTACGAAACCCTTTAAGTCTCCGTATTACCACCACTTGCGTTACGGGACTTCCTATCCCCTCTTCCAACCCAAAATCAGCTATTTCTCATACAACACGCAAACTAGGACTCCCCCATGAACCCATTCTTAGATAGAACATCTTACGCTATACCAACATCGTCACAAATGCACCACAAATGATCACACGATACCAACAATCCATAGAAAGTACATTACAACGTTTAACTAAGTCAATTCTTATCCGGTTATTGCTAACGAAAGACCAACGGACCAAGGAGTATATCGAACCTTCATAGGAAGTCAATTAGACAAGCTTGAGATAGTTTAGGAGGTGTTCAAAAGGGTTTAGAAGTGATTGGAGGTC